>JALGBA010000135.1:0-142500 GCA_023970755.1 Azemiops feae
TTTGCTTTACATCTTTTTCCAAATATGTTTGGAAATATATTTGGAAAAAGATGTAAAGCAAATTCATTCCACAATCTAATTAATGGCATTATCACCATATTTCTGCCCACAGCAAAAAAAAAAAAAATCCAACAATTAATTATAAATAAAATTGGCTATAAATGTTAAAAAGAAATACTGTGAACAGTCATCTAATGCTAAGGTTTTCCAGTAGTGTAAGTTTCAAATAATTACAAAAGAAACTGTCAGCATCATTTTATAACAGGACATCTCCTTGAAAAGTCAATGTGATGAGTCATTTTTAGTTTAGCTTTAAGGCACTTAAGCTAGTGAAATCCTTAGAATGAAGAAAATAACCAATAGTTCAAGAGACCATTTTCTGCTAGATTTACTGACTGAAAGGAACTATTTTTTTTTTCATGTCTTACCTGCTCTGGTAAAACCCTCAATTTAGTCCCAGTGTTGACTCACAGCTTTTCACATATAGGTTGACATTGTTGAAGAACAAAATATATAAGGCTTTAAAATGGTCTAGTTATTGTTCCTTGGTATCTAGTAGAAGCCAGACAAGTGGCAGCTGGACTTGCCTTTTACAGCAGGTTTGACACATGGTCAGCTGAAATTATTATTGATAACATGATGCTAGAGAACCAAGGCAGTTTAGGAGAAAGAGAAAAAGACCAAGTGCTAATACATAGCTTCCCATTCCCTTTTCTGGAACAATGAGCAAAAGTAAACTATGCATACTGATTTTAGGAAGGGAAGTCACAATTGCTGAAATAATAATAATAATGATACCATTTAATAAGACACCCTTATTGTAGAATGTATCCATGCCTTAATCATTACCACAGTTGGACTATAATGTTGAAAGTGCTTTTAACAGTTGCTAGTTCTTTTAAGGCTGTTTCCCTGTAGGCTGCCATTAGCAATGTAAAAGATTGCATCATGAATTTTTCTGGAAGCACTTTAGTGAGTTTTGTTCCCTCTGGATTTCACAACTAAGCAAATGTTAGTTTTGAAGTCCACCTAAGTAAAAGTCAAGTAAAAATATCTTGGGGGGAAAAACTAGGAAAAGGTATGCTACTAAAAATTATGTTTTAAAAAATATGTTAGATAAAGGAAACTTTCATCTTAAAGTCTGAGAAACCCACAAATTGAAGAATGACAAGAATCCTTCTATATTTTAAAAATATGTCGACAAGTTATTAAACATCTGGAGTGAAGTGATTTGTGTCACCTTCATATGTTACCAGATGTTGTGGATGTAAACAAAAAAAACCTTTCTAAACAAATTGCTATATAAAACTGCTTTACAATTGAAGACGACAATGCAGACAGCTTTTTAGTGGTTTTTTTCACTTTCTTAACTGCTGTAATACAAAAAAAAAAAGAATTCAACTGGGATGTGGTTGAGCTGTCAGGTTGGAAAAAGTTGCAATACAAAGAGGAAATGCATCTTATGCGGAAAAGAAATTGTGCCTGTCCTTTTTTAACCTGAAATTTTGATGTTCACATTGGTGCTGGTTATAATATATTGAAAAAATAATGAATCACAATTTTTCTTCTTATTTTTAAACTCACTTTTAAGAAGTATATGTCTAAGATCTAAGTTTTTGTCATCTCAAGAAACAGATGAATAGACCTGAAGATATCTAGTGCCTAATGTCTTCACAATGTACATTCAAGCTAGATTAGGAATTTTTCTAAATATATTTGTCTTCCAGAAGATTACAAAGATGAAGGTCTGCCAGATTGCCTGGGGAAACTGTTCCATAAGGTAGGGGCAGTCACAGAAAAGGCACACTTCCTATGTCCCATTAGATGGAAATATTTCAGGGAAGGGAACTATCTAATGTAGTGGGATGGGCACATACCTCCAGGGAGCCGCTGAAAGATGCTCTACTAATTCAATGGGCTTTATCTCCCAGAAAAGTGGGGTTTAGGTTTAGGTGATGAGATTTCCAGGTTTATTCTAGAAGAACTCAGATCCAGACTTCCTCATCCATCCAATTTCCAGGCTTCAAACATAATGACCAGCACCTTGAATTGCATCCAGAACTGAACTGAACTGTTCTAAATTTGGGGCCTTATGCCTACAATCATATGTTCTAGCTCTAAAGCTCTTCGACCAATTTCACTGAGTTGGATACAAAAAAGAAGCCATTAGAAGGCTTGTTTTTCAGTTTGTTCTTTGGAAGTAGGAAAGAAAATGAAAACTAACAAAAATAAAAAGGTTGACTAATTCATCAAAATGGAGTCATATGTTGTATCTTCATGAATTCCTCTATCTGCTCATAAAAAGTGAATAACCTTTACTTTGTTAATAATAAACAAGACAGGCAGCTTATTGATCTGCTTATTCAACTTTTCTTAAACTGTAATGTCTTGATCTTGCCAGGATAAGATGCTTCTGAGTATTCTTACAAGAATCCTTACAATTTCTACAGTTGATTGATAGGAAGAGTGAGCAGCTGGTGAACCAAACTCTCCAGCTACTGGTGAATTTCTGCTTTCAACTGTACTCTCTAGGGAAAGTAAATAAGGAAGTGAAAAGTGAATAATCCCTGCTCGCAACCCTGAGTACTGCAAGATTTTTCAGAAATACATGACATCCTTCACAGTTTCATAAATACAAGAGATGTTCTCAAAACCATTACAGACTTTATGGGGAAATTGAATAGCTGTTTGCCATTTCTAGTGGTTTTTTTTCTCATATTCATGCCCTGTGGAAGCACCTGGCAGGGTGCAGCAGATGTCAGGCTCCAGGCAATCTATTAACTTCATGCCAGTTGAACATCCTTAAATATGTATATTCAAACTTTTTAAATAGACTTGTGAGCCCAGTGTGAAAATGACGCATCAGATGAAGCTAGTACTGCCCAACATTTATATTTCCTCTTTAGCACAGTAACAGAGGCAGTGCCACCAGACATAACAAAAATGTTTCAAAAGGACACATTTATCCTTTGATGCTGAAGAACATATCACAAGAACATAATCAAGAGCCCGCTCTACCTCTAAGGATGTTGATTCTATAACGTTGATTAGAAGTGAATTTAAGAAAGATAATGCATATTTGTTCTGTTAATGGTTTTATGATTCTATCTCATTGTATATGATAACACTTTTGAAACCGTGAAGTAATAATTCTGTACAATGTCTAGCATAACTATTTATCTATGTATTGAATTACAATTCTCATGACTTTTAGACAAGTTGAAGGAGATAGTTCTAAAGAAATTAAACAATAACTGACTGAAAGAGTAATACTGGTGGTGTTAATAGCAATAAAAGCTAGTTTTTAAAAAGTAATAGATAGGCAATATAGATACCGACAAAACCTCAGATAATATACTGGTGTTCTTCCTCATCCCTCCACTTTTAACAATAATAGCAATATATGATAGGACACGTGAAGGAGAAGGAGGCAAAGGAGAAGGAATTAATGCAGAAGTGAAGGATCTTAATTCTAGTTAAATAATGGGAAATAGACTATCGAGGATGGCCTGAGTATATAATGTTTTCACAGTAGAATAGAAAGTGAATATGCTGTTTGTCAAGCTGATTCTTAATTAGTGGATATTAGTGAATATACCAGAGAATAATGTGCAGTGGTGATAGTTTCAAATTCTTCCTAGCATTAGAGAGAAAAGAAATTATAGGAAACAATGCTTTTAGCTCTGGGAATCTCAAATATTGACTATTTTATTATTTCATATGCATACTACTGTGAAAGAGGAAGTATTATTAGAGAATCAAAAGGCAAAGATGAGTACTTAATTGTATTACGGTTTCCTGAGGTTATGTAAAATACATTAATAGATTTCACTAATGATGAGATCAAAGTGCTTGCTTTTATAGTAAGCAATTTGCTATCTTAGCACATTCAATTTTAACACTGCAACAAAGTTCCATATTATCTAGAGACAACTTCTGAGAATACCAAGAAACCAGATAAATGGATCATAGAACAAATTAATCACTGAGATATCAATGACAAGACCCAAGGAGCTAACTCTCTGGAAAAGTCTTTAATGCTAGGCATGTAGAAGGAAAGAGAAAAAGAGAAAGAGAAAAGGAGCTTGACTACAGTAAGGAGGATAGATTCAATTACATTTGTGATGAATGTATCACTGGAAGACCTGAAGGTCCAGATGTGGGGACAGATCATCCTGAAGAAACTCTATCTATGCGATTACTGAGTGTTGACACTGACTTAATGGCAATCAATAAATCAATCACCTAGAACAAGTGAGAACAAACTCCATTCAAAACAAGCATAAATAAATCATGGGGTGATGGGAATTTTAAAATAAAGGATGTAAAAAGAGGGCCTGCAATTAGATTCTAGCTAGTAAACCATGCTTTTTTTATGTAAACTACACTCAATTACCATCTCCTTCCTAGTTTGTATAGTAATATAATGATTTAATGAAATCTATTAGTAGGCTAATGTTTTGAAATGTGATAGTCTGCGTACAGTATTTTTTTCCAAACCTTACTCTTGCATTAAGAATTGGTACAAGTCAGCAATATTATTCATACTGCTTGGCATTTCCAATTTCTGTTCTGTAATTCAACTGGTTACTTTCTCTTATTTTCTCCTGGTTATTCGCCAGGCACCATCCGATGAAGCAGACTGGCACCAGCTTGGCAAAGGAGTGTGACATGGCTGTATATTCTCCTCTTATTTATTCAACCTATATGCTGAATATATATTACAGGAAGTAGGTTTGGAAGATGAGTGTGATTTTAAAACTGGAGGAAGAAACATCATTAATTTGTGCTATGACACTACTCTGCACAGGATCTCCAAACTCTAGTAGTAAAAGTCAAAGAGCATAGTGAGAGAAAAAAATGGGACTAAAATTAAATATAAAGAAGATCAAACTGATGGCAACGGGTAAAGTTACCAGCCTTAGAATTGGAAATAAATATATCAAAATGGTGGAGAGTTTTTGCCTTTTAGGATCAATCATCAACACTAAAGGAACAAGCAGTCAAGAAATACACTGCAGACTAGCAGTGGTTAGAATAGCCATGAAGGCCTTGAAAAAATATTCAAATGTCATAAAATGTCTATATCTACAAAGACCAGAATTGTGTAAGCCATGGTATTCTCTTCTATAAAAGTGAAAGTTAAACTTTGAAAAAGCAGGATATAAAGAATATTGACATCTTTGAACTTTGGTGTTAGAGAAGAATCCTGAGAATACCAAGAACAGCCAAGAAAACAAATAATTGAACAAATCAACCCAAAGGTCTCACTCAAGGAATGTACAACCAGATGCAATTTATTCTATATGGGATGCATTATGTGAAGAAGTAGCTTTCTGAAGAAGACATCAATGCTGGGAAAGGTAAAAGTAAAGAGAAGAAGACAACTAGAAGCAATGTAGATGGACTTAATCACAATGGTAATACATGCACCATTGAGTCCTGGAAGAACAGATAAAGGATAGATTGTCATGGAGAAAATCTATATACGTGGTTGCTAGAAGCTGAAAACAACTTGATTGCATGTAATCAATCAAACAATTTCCCCCATGCCAAAATAATGTTTATGAGCCTGTTTCAAGGCTAATTATGTCAAATTTAAAGTTAAACTGATCCCCAAGGAAACCCTTTCATGCAAAGTCAAATTTTCTCCACCAGTCAGTCATTGCTTTGATCCATTTTGCACAACTTATTCTCCAAGAAGAAAAAATCTAGAAAGTAATAGTGACTGAAAAAGTCAGACCACCATTTTAAAATGCAGTGGTGGAGTCTTAGTGGCCATTGATTACAGTCCTATTAAATACCCCTTTTTTCCCCTTTCATTCAATTATGTCCAATTCTCAGAGACTGCCTGGACAAGTCCCTGCAGTTTTCTGGAAAGATTTTTCAGCAGTGGTTTGCCATTGCCTGCTCCCTAGGGCTGAGAGAAAATGACTGGCCCAAGGTCAGCCAGTTGGCTTTGTGCCTAAAGCAGGACTAGTACTTGCAGTTCTAGCCTGATCCTTTAAATACTACACCAGACTAGCTCTAGCAAATGCCCATTACTTACAGAGAAATGAAGGTACCCCAATTCTACCAGCACTGAAAACTAACATTAAAACATATGAGGGGAAAAAATCTCAGGGGAGTTTGTTATTTCTAAATATGCCAAAACAATCCCACCTATTGCTAAAGGTAAATAAAAAACATTGAATCACAAACATTCAATTCCCCTTAGAATTCTCTGACAGAAAAGGAAAATTCAAGATTCCTTCAACGATAGCTAGCCTTCTAGTCTCTGAGCAGTAAAGTTATCCTAACCATGATACCACCACTTGCATGCATGACCATTGGTATAAGATTTTACCATGCAATGCAAAGTTGGTTTCCAACAGACCTAACAATACTCATGTAATATTCATGTGAATGTCCTATTCACCTAGACATAAAATATTTATCCAGAAATCTGGAAAGTCATCTCAGTACTATTTTGACAATGTGAGCCAAGCATGCATATTCTTTATAGTAAGCCACAGCTTCTTCTGTGCTACTCTCCCATAAATCCCATTTGTACTAAAGTGCTTTTCTGATGGAGTCATGAGCATCATTATCTCTTTTTTGCTGAATTGACTGAATTATGGTGGCAATTGTTTTTCATGCTGCTATATCCCAATTTTATTAACCTTGTCTATGAAATAAATGAAACACTAAACTTTCCTGGAGTCTCTTGCTTTGTATATCAATGGAGTGACATAAAGCCACCAGGTGACTTTAGGACTACCTTTTTCAAATTTGAAAATAGGTACGGAATATGGAATATAAGGAAAGAAAGAAACAGTGCATGACACTGATGTTTCCAACCCTTCTTTCTATCCACTGTAGACTCCAGTGTCCCAAAAGAATATGGAAGAAGAGATGAGGTCTGCTATTGGAACAGGCCTCCAGGCTGATGTGCCTCCCGTATCAGTGATGAAGTTGTTAAAGGAAGTGGATAAGAGTATTTCCAAATCCATGAAGATCTTCATAGGAAGGACAACTCTAACTCTAACAAAAAGTTCTGCAGAGTTAGGACAACTCAGGAAAAAAGTGGGAAAATTCCAGGTAATTACAAATCTCAAGATAGAAATCACAGACTGTAGAGCAGGGGTGTCAAACTGCTGGCCCATGGGCTGGACGCGTCACGTGGAAGCCGCGCCCTCCCCATTGCCAGCAATGGCAAAACCGGCCCGATACGTTGTGCGACGTCACGTGATGTCGCGAGTTTGACACCCCTGCTGTAGAGATAGCAATAGCAATAGCACTTAGATTTATGTACTACTTCGCAGTGCTTTACAGCCCTCTCTAAGCAATTTACAGAGTCAGCATATTGCCCCCAACAATCTGGGTCCTCATTTTACCGACTTCAGAAGGATGGAAGGCTGACTCAGCCTTGAGCCGGTGAGGATCAAACTGCTGCAGTCAGTAGAATTAGCCTGCAATGCTGCATTCTAACCACTTTGCCATTACGAATAAAACATTTGAGACAATCCTGGGGCTAAAGAGCATGCAGACCAATAGCTATGTGGGGATCATCTGTTCCATATGCCACACCTTCCGTGCCATGTGCCCAATTGGCAATGGCATGAAATGCTCAACCATGTTCCTGTTTAAAGTGATATTCTCTGTGGCTTATTCAGTTAGTCATGCAACCTGATGTGAGTAGGCACTCCTCAACACTGGGTGGCATCTTGACATGGGCCCATTTAGATAAAAGTTTATAAATTTTGGAAGGAGACAATAAGCAGACATAGTACTGCCATGAATTTCTGTCATTCTTATATTGGACACCTTTCTTCAAATTCTCTCTAAGCCATAACAGCTTTTGCAATAAAGTTGAAGAATGGAGTAGAACTTCAACAAAGCTTTGCCGCAACAAGGAAATTTATTGAGTAACTGAGAAATGAGGAAAGAAAGTGTATAGCCCCTGGTTTTCTTGCCTGAGGCAGGCAGGAAATGGGGCATACCATACCTAATGAAGAAGCATTTTACCCAAGACTAGCTGAATTATTTTGAGACCTGAGAAGGAGGAAGAGGAGGAGTTACAACTATCACTCTGGCAGTAAAATGAATGATACAATAAATAAACAACAATTTGTTGCACTTTTATTGTATACAATGTTAGCTGCAGATGATGCTGGGATGATTATTCTTTCAATCTTTTCATTAAATGATTTTTTAGGAAAACCCTTCAATGTCAATTAATCTAGCAGTAAATTTGTCAGGCCATGAAAATAGAAAAGCATGTTCAGCCAGCATCTATTAAAAAAAAACAGTGTCTAGTTATGGCCAACAGAACTGTAGTTTTGAGAAAGACAGGCAAAGAGCAGTTTGGGGACAATAAGAAGCTATCCAATTTAGTTGCAATAGCTAGGGTGAAATTTACAATGGCCATCAATTCTCATGCTTTTAAACAGATACTGATCACTAGCTGAGTATAGGAAAAGATTTTTCTCTCTGGTACAGTGTCCCACAACTGGCTGTGTATATTTCTTCTCCTGATCATCAGGCCACTGTCAGAAGCAGGATATGAGACTCGATGGATCATTGATCTTTCCAGGGCATCAATCTCTCTGTTCTTAATTTTCTTTGCAGTCTGCACAAATTGGAATCAAGTTATTTATACCATAGCGTAAAAATTTCACAGCATATTGTAATAGTTTCAGCTATCCTGCTGTTATCACAGATAACATCTTTAAATAATCCAACATTGCATCCCAAACAGTACAATATCTTTTTATAGGAGTTGGATGATTGGCTGGTTTTATTCTTAGTTGCACGGGGTGAGGGGAGTCAGCTGCTGTTGTCTTAATTATATCAATTTAAAATCAAACATTAACTACAACATATTGCCAAGCAAACAGTAGCAGTAACACAAAGTAATACTGATGAACTTTAAAGATGTAATTGTGAATTTGGTTTTGGATTTATTTGAAAGGAACAGTGCCTTATTACTTGGAGATTTATATGTTCCCTGCCTTTCCATTATTTCAGCAGTTCACTTGCCCTAAAACACATGTGTACCACAAAGTCAGCAAGAGACAGATAGATTTTTTTTTATAGATGCTCCTCTGAGCAATATATCCAGGTTTCCTG
Source organism: Azemiops feae (assembly GCA_023970755.1). Taxonomy (NCBI): domain Eukaryota; kingdom Metazoa; phylum Chordata; class Lepidosauria; order Squamata; family Viperidae; genus Azemiops; species Azemiops feae. Next base: position 9,112 of record JALGBA010000135.1, read on the forward strand.
AGAACACTGGTTTGTTATTTTAAACAAACAGTAGAGATTATTCAGTTGCCACCTCAGGCTTGCTTCTGCTTCATTGATATGCAGTGACAGTCTGCCATGAACTATGGAGAAGGGGGATGAAGTGGACGATGGTTGGGAAACCAAAAGTAGATTCTGAACCATCTCGAGAAGCTGCTTCAAGGTCGTCCAGTTGGAAGGAGGAGGGAGTGGCATATCAGAGCCTGCTTGAACTGACTGTTAAAAAAACAGCTTGCAAGATTTTAATTGGTTACCCTGGAGTGGGAGATGAAAGACATTTAAGGAGAGGAAAGGAGGGGAAAATATAATGTAAGGATGTTGTCATGCAAATCTCAGTTCTGGCTATGCATTACTGCAATACAGTTTATCTCTAATAAAAATATACCTTTCTCAGCAAATGGAGCCAATGATTGTTTTCTACTTAAGGGTTTAAGTTTGTGGCAGGTCTGACAATTATTGGAAATGAAAGTGAAGATAGTTTGCTGCCTCAATTTGTTTTATGAGGGATAAAATTTCCATTTCTGACCTCAAGATCCAATCAAATCAAAGACAAAATAAAATGTCTGAGAAGCAAAGACAGACTTGACTTTAAGATTTCACTTGTTACAAGGTTCTTTTTCTCCAGTAAAAATTATTTTAATACAATGACAGCATAGCAAATTCAGTGAATAATAGATGGCCCATTTTTATGATTAATTTGTAGTTGCTTTTTTCACTTGCACATTGAACTAAGCTAAATCACATGTTCAAATGGTTTGCATGATTTATTTATAATTCTCTGAATTTATAGAGTTTATGATGTGTCGAGTCTACTCCCAGGACCTTGTCTTTCTATTCAATCTTTTTTTTTTTTTTTTTTACATTCTCTGAGGAAGGAAAGGATAATTTGTTACAGGATAAAAGCCTAATCTAAAAATTACTACACGATACTATGACAGTTTGAAAACCATGCATAATATATATGAGATTTCCAAAACAACAACAACAAAAGAATGATTTGATGTGTACATGAATTCAGGTATCAAGCAAAGTGACTTGGAATCTTTCCCATGTTTATGAGTTCACAGAACACCACCAGCCAAGCAGTGATACACTTTCTGGCTAACAGCTTAATGCAAAGAACTTTCACCTAATCAAGCTTGCTTGCCAGATAGAAACTGAATGTCTTGACTCAGCTTCTCAGATCCGTGCCTAAAACATATAATGGGCTTTTCTTGTTATGGCCATGTGTCATCACAGTTTTACAAGGCGCATTTGGCTGCAAATTTAAGGTTGGCTAGTATTACCTACAAAACCCTTCATGGCATAGGATTTGGTTATTGGAGAGATTGCGTACCTCCGATTGTTTCTGCCTTCTCTGTGCATTGTGGCAGAATGGGTGCACTCAATTAAAAATGGTTACTTGGTTATAGGACCAAGGAAGCATGCCCTCTCTGTTGCCACCCTTGCCTGCTGGAACAGCATTTCTCAATAAATGCATATGGTGCTCACTTTCCCAGGGTTCCAGAAGGCTCCTATGGCCTAGCTTTCTTCCTAGGCCTGGGAAGGCATGTTTGTGTAGCTTCGAAAGTGTTTCCTATAGTGTTTTAATAGGTATGGTGATTTTAAATTGCGCTGCCATGTTTGTTTCATGTGTTTTAAATCTTTTTAATTGTTTGGTTTTGTAAGCCTCCCATAATTTTCTGGAGTGGGCAGCTGTAATACATTTGATAAAGGAAATAAATTTGCCAGCTTTTCTATACTTATCATGGTGGCCAAATTCTGTTGCCTTCAAAGTTCCTAATGTAGCATGGAGGTGTTCTACATTGGAGGTGTTATCCTATGCAAAACACAACCAACAAAATTATAGTAGATTCTAGGAGTTGAGAGGTGGACTGAGCAAAAAATTCCTATGGTAACATAATGAACTGACCCTCATATTCCTGAAGCATCATTCACTGCCTTGAACCAGCATTTTTCAGACCATAGAAAGAACACCACTAGACCTGGATATGCTAACATTGCTTGCGGTTGCAATTCTCACCCATTTATGAAATCATGAAAATAAATGTGTGTGGGAGAGGGGAGCTCATCTCACATAGGTTCTGAATCAGTACTTTGGTTTGGCAGACTTCCAGGTAAGCTTATAAAATTATAGCCTCAGTAAACTGGAAAATTGGAAATAGCAGTGTACAACTACACTTTGGATGTTTCCCCATTACTGAATTAAAATGCTCTCCATCTATCCTTGAGTTAGCAAAAAATTATACTGGCATGAAATTTGCTGCCCCATTGCTGATCTCTCTCTGTTCCTCTGTTCTGTCTCACTGCCAATGACTGGAGATATGCATAATATGAATGATTCCTCTGCTTTCCTGGATTCACTCTTCAGGATGCCACAGCCAGCAAGAAAACACAATAAAAAATCAGATTGACAGAGAGATCAACTCTATTTTTAAAATTGTAAAAAGGTTCGAAAGTAGCCATGCAGAAATGCTAAAAATAATGCAAAGCTATTTAACATACAACAAATCAATATCTAGCTATAAGGAAAAAGAAACAATGCAACAAATAACACGGGCATCCACAGAGGGTTAAGTTTAATAAAAATAAAATGGTAGCCATGATCAGGTGAATGAAGCCCCCTTTTTGGATGCATCAGAGTGCATATTATAAAGAGGTGGGGGCTTTGCTCATGTGACTTTTGATATTCCCCCCGCCAATCCTACCTTACAAGCAATATCACACACTGCTTTGTATTTTACCCTTGAAGAAGGTTTACATGCATGAGGCAGTGATCTGATGATGCTGTGTTCCTTTGAGTGGAACCTGATTATAGAGGCCTTTGCATTCAAAGCCAAACTAAGTACCATAAGATCCTACAGCCTGTCAGCCATTAAAAAGGAGCCATTTATGTTTTAAGTATGGCTGATTCAACAAATCAATGTCTGTATTTATTTAATGTCTAGGTTATTAAAAAAATGAATTAATACATTTTACTATGTCATCACCCAAAACTTAAACTAGAGTTAAAGCAATAAAAGTGTTTTATTAGAGAAATATTTTTGCTAATGTTTATATGAATAATTCACAATTAATTCAGAATAATTCACAATTTCCATAACCTAGGAGAATAGTTTTATGGTACTGTAAGAATGTTGCAATGTAGTTAACAATTCAAAATATGCATATAAATAACTACATATCATAAGAATGTGCAGATTATTTCAGAGATCCGAAGAGATTTGGCCAATTCTAACTTTTGAGACTCAATAAATAATAAAAATAAACAATTAATAGACCTGAAGACAAAATAATTGAGAAAAACACAGGCTTGTTTATAGTATTAAAAAACATAAAAATTTCTAATTCGAGCCTCATCTCTTTTCTGATTGTATTTGAGAAAATACCCTAAAAATGCAAATTTTTTTCAAATGATTCCCTCTCGGTGTGAGAAAAGTTGTGCACAAGAAGGCCATTGTTAAATATCTGTGTGTGTATTTAGGTTTGTGTCTATATGTGTGTCTTTATGTGTCCATGTCTGCATGTATGTGAGTGTACATGTGTGTATATACACACACACGCACATATACTTTTAGTCTTTAAAAGTCACAAAGTTATGAAAATAGGATAGCATGACATAAGAGTAATAAAAATGGGGCACAGAATCAAAACAAACTTAGTAGCTTTGTTCTTTTGAATGCTTTGGTTTACGCATTAGAATCAAATAGATCCACAAAATCTGAGATAATAATAACTTTATGCCTGTTCAGAATCTGCTTAAGCCTATCCTCTTTACTAACTTCTATGACTGAAATGGTTCTGGAACTTTAAACCTAAATGACTTCTGATTAATTGCCAATTTTTGCAATTGCCAAGCAATATAGGCAAAGTGAATCAGAATAATAATTAATAATTATGCACATGAGTTGTTTTTTTCAAGTGTATGTGTAAGTCTTGTTCATATGTATAAATTACTATACTGTAATGTATAAGCATCTTAAAGTTCTCAAATATACAAGTGTTAAGTGATTCCTTATGATCTGCCACAAGATACATAAAAAGTCAAATCCCATTTCTATTCTGTTTAGCCTTGAGTACTATCTGAATGCCTTATTGTAGGGAATATCCACAACTTATTGTAGGGAATATCCACAACTGTCAATCTATAGATTCCACCTGAAAAATTAATAAGGCTTTCCTAAAACAGTCTCCCTCATCTGTCAAAACTGTAACAATGATGAGCCAGGAGGCCTTAAGGCATTTAAGCATACATGTTCCTTAGCACATGTGCAGTCATTACTATGCCAGGCCCAGATAGATTCCACTTAGCAATCACAAAATAAAATATATATTGCACATTTTTTTAAAAAATAGAATGCCCGCTTCTTGGATTGTCAAATGTTCTTCACCTATTAGACTTGTTAGGGAAGCTTTGGCAATATATTGATAAATGGGAGAGTAGAAAAGATGGAGAAAATAAATCTGGAGTAAAAAAGTAAAGTCAAGCAAGTAGGTGCTCTGATTTTTCACTAAATTGGCAGGCAACCATGCTTTCTAATTTTCTGAACTGCAGGTTTTTAGATACTGATAAATTATTTAATAGTAAGTAATAAACAGAATATCATTTATTATTCAAATTGAATAAATCTAACTAGTGTCACAAGAATTTTGGGATCCCAATCCAAGCTGGGATTTAGATAACAATAATACTAGCTGTTTGAAGAAGAAAAAGTTTATTTAAGAGTATATACAGACAGCCCTTGAAGGTAGCTACAAAGTGGGCTGCAGAGGCTGGTAATATTTATAGGATAGGTGGTCCTTTGGTGGGGTATGAGTGCTTGTGTGAACTTGCACTCAGTAATTTGATGGATGTGCAGGTCTGGTGGAAATGTTCTTATCTTATTTTGCTGAGTGTATCTTTTCTCTTTAATGTGCGCCTATGTGGTGGTTTTGGTCATCACCTTTGTGTACTTAGGGAAATTCTATATTGTGAAAGGATTTTCCCGGTCTCCTATTATTTGCATAGGTTAATTAGTTTAGTCTGGTCACTAATTACCAGAAGTGGATTAGCGATCTTTGCAAGTTTCGTTACTTGTGGGTTTGGTTTTCTAGTTTGGTTACTTGTGGGTCACGTTAATGATCAAAAGGAGGGTCAGAGACAGTACAGAAATCAATTCAAGTTTGAATTAAAATTCTTTTCACAATTATTTACATTCTTACATTCTTTTAGATCTTTGTTTAAACATTATAAGATTTGCAGGACAAAACATATTGGCATCTCCAAACTATGCATGTTCAGACATGCAACACTGAGTTGAATATCAAAATGTTGGGATTTTTTCCCTTAATCCCTTATCCTTTTATGTTGTACCTTTGAGATTGAGAGCCCAAAAAATAGGGTTTCTCATATTACAAAATAGTTGCATTACACTTCAAGATCTGTTTTGGTTACAGAGTAAACTAAAATCCATTTGAATGCAGATCAACTGTGGAATAGCTATTATGTATGGTAATCTCTGTTTAAATTAATAATCTGATACAGCATGCATTTCACATATTGTCATATTGCTAAAAACTTCAGTTTAATTTAATTTAAATTTTATAGTAATTTTATTAAAAAATACAAATATAGCAATAAAAATTAAGCTAAAATAAAAAGAAAAAGAAAAAGAAAAAAGAAAAGGTGCAGACAAGAAAAAATAGAAAGAAAAACAGAAAAGGGAAAATAAGAATATGATTAAGAAAAAAATATATAAAGAGGTGACTTTTCATCTTCATTGCATATATAGGCAATTTTAGTAATTTACCATCTTCTCTTGAAATACGACGCATAATTTCTTCTTCCCATATTCCATCCCCTTTCTTATCCTTAACACCTTATCATTTCAATCTTGATGTCAGCAAAAGTTCATCAAGAGTTACCAGAGATAACAACATTGTCTATTTCAATCTTGATCAAATAAATAAACTTTATATACCTTCCCTTCCCTTCTAACAAGCATTCCATGCAGCTGATACAAACATTGAATAAGATTGGTGCCTTGCATGATGCCTTTTTCAGTTTCAGTTGTGGAAAAAAACTATAAAATTTATCCCAAATTATCAAATTTTTAATAGATGGTGTATAACTCCATCAGTAATTGCCAGGTTAGATGGACTATATAATAATAAATGTCATGAGACATTTTTACCATATGTAGTGAACATGTGGAAAACCTTAAAAGTACTGGAAAGAAAGATACAGAAATAGTCACAGAATTTTAGAAATAAAATTTAAAATGAAATCATAATGCTTACTAGGCATAATTCCAAAACATAATAGAAGATAGCATGCTTTACTATATGTTGATGATGGCAAAGATAAATTTAGTATGATACTGGAAAAGAGATGCATAATGTTTTTTAAATAGTAATTTTAGTAAAGATTACAATTTACAACAATAAAAACTAATACAAATAAAAAAGAGTAAAAGGAAAAATAGAAGATGCAGAACAGAAAAAAGGAAAAAGTATGAAGAAAAATAAAAAAGAAAAATAATAGTAAATAAAAAGAAAAGAAATATACAAAAACATGACTTCTTCTTTATCATAACGAAAATATACAATTTTAGTAACTTATCACCTTGTCTCAAAATGCAACAAATGATCTCTTCTTTCAATATCCCATCTCTTATCTGTAAAATATCCCCATCTCTTCATTTCATTCCTGAAATGAAATCCATTAAGGGTTACATATCTATGTTAACCTTAATCAAATAAACCAACTTTATATATTTTTTCTTTTTAGTTCTAAACAATCTTGATATTTAGTATCTTCAAATAATGTCCTAGAATTTGATTTTTTCCCCATTTGTTTTCTTTGTCCCTTTTCACAAAACTCTTCCAAGCTTTAGCAAGCATTTTTTGAAAATCCAATGTAAGAAAATTATTCAGGTCACTCTGAGTTTATTGTTTGTATACCCCTTTTAATTATTAAGAAACCTGCTGGTTCCTTTGTATGTCCAGTGTCACATATTTTGTTTCATTTCATTTTTGTAGCCTGTCATTTTTAAACCCACTTTCAAATCCGTCTCAGTCTTGTCAGGTAAAACTTGTTCTTCTTCCATAGCATCTCTTAAACCTAATCTATAGAGGTAGAGATCTGGATCCATTATTCAAAAATATTCTTCAATATGTCCAATGATAAAATATTTTGCAACATTTCATTTTTAATTCAAATTTAAGTGTTGTTTTCCTTTAATTGTAATCTTTGGTTCCCTTCTAGTTTCCACTTCTAAAAGTCTTTTTTTTTTTTTTAAGAATTCAAGTCAAAAGTATTTTCCCATGGGAGGGATTCTTATAATCAACTCCAAAATCTTATTTCTAATTTATCTGGAACCTTAGTCCATTTGAAATATTCTAAAATCACCCCTTTTTGTCCCCTCCCCCAATTTTTAAGTCATTAAACTTGTATTTAATATTTCTGCCACTAAATATTAAGGGAAATTCACCCAGTGATATAAAACATATCAATCCAAAGGTCCCTAATAGTTGAAAAATAGACAATTTCCAAAAATGATGAGAAAAAGCTGTATGAGAAGCCAGTGTCTTTTTAAAGTTGCTGACTCCAATATATGGAGCATTTCTGAGCAATATCAAGTCCTCTTCTTGTGCAGAGAATTATGAAGAGCCAGCTCTTCATTCTGCTGTAGTTGTTGGCTTTAGTGATCTTTACTCTGCCATTCTTCCTGAGGAGAAACTTCATTCAGAACATTATTACAACTCTAAAGACATATCCAGTAGTTGCTAGTTTCAAAAGGAACCCGCCTTAACTTTGCATATGCTTCTCACATGCACTACTTTTGTATTTGAATTTTTGTTACCAGATGCAAGCCCTTATATTTGTCATTAGTAAATATCCAGGCTACTCAGACCACTTCATTCATGATTTTTTATTCTAAGATATTAACCAATCCCTTCACTTGAGGTCATCTGCAAAATTAATGTATTCTTTCTATATCTTCCTATGGATCATTGATAAATGTGATGAGCAGCATGGGTCCCTTAATACTTTATCCCCATTTTTTCTACCTACTGCCAGACATGCTGTTTGACAATCAATTCTATTATCTTTTTAGTACAGACTTTAAATTAACTCATCCATAGTTTGCCAGATACTTCTTCCCTGTGTTGAATAAGTCTTCCAGCAAGTTATTGGAAGTCTTCAGTCTTTAGGAGATTTTGAAGATTACAATCAGCAGTCCACAGATCACTCCTGCTAGTTCTTTCAGTACCCTGGTGCATAATTCATTTGGTTTGAGAGGCTTAGAATTATTTAAAGCAGCAAGATTGATTCTTACTATACATCTATTAATCCATAATTTATTTAAACTTTTATATATGCTTCCATATTAGATCAAACTCTGGGTGGTTCCCAAACATCAATTAAACCAATATAAATAATAAAATAACAATACAAAATTACATAAACATCAAAAACCTGACATCAAAGTTACTTCAGACATACATTCTCTCTCAAATCTTCTCACCCACCTCATCCTATTCTAGCACTTGGGAGATAAAACAGATCTTCAGTGTTTTTTGGAGGGCTAGGAAGGCAGAGGTTTGCTGAACTTCAGAGGGCAGAGTGTTCTGTAGGGTAGGGGCTCTTATGGCAAAGCTCCCATAAGTAGAAATGTTTCAGGTAGGGGAGTAGGAGCATGCTTGCCCTAGAATGATCTGGTAGGATGGGTAGATATCTTAGATGTCCTTATGGAAAGACAGGCCTCTAGGTAACCTGGCCCTGTGCCATGTAGAGTGATAATCAGCACTTTGAATTGTACCCACAAGGAAATTGACAGCAAGTTATAGCTTCCAGGTGGTCTTCAAGGGTAGCGCCAGGTAGAGCCCATTGCAGTAATCCAAATGGGTAATGACCAAGGTGTAAATGACCCTGAACAAAACCTCCTGGTCCAGGAAAGGGTGCAATTGGTGCAGCAGATGAATCTGTGCAATGCCCCCCCCCCCAGCCATGGCTGTCATCTGTTCCTTGAGCAGCTGCAGGATTTCCAAATTGTGCACCAAGTCTAGGAGGATCTCCAAATAGTGCACCAACTCAGTCTGGGGGAGTGCCACCCCATCCATAGTCAAAGAGCAAATATCATGTAGGTCTGGGGAGAACTACTCCGCCTTGCCAGGATTAAGCCAAAGCCAATTCCTCCCCATCCAGATCCTTACAGCCTCCAAGCACTTGGCCAGCATTGCCACAGGATCACCTGTCCAGCTAGAGGTAGAGATATATAATTGGCATGCACATTATCATTAGTATACTGATAATACCCCACCCCATACTGATGGATGGCCTCCCCCAGCAATTTCATTTAGATATTAAAAGGAAAGGCAAAAGGCTTGAGTCCTGAGGCACTCCATATTTTAGCGGCTTAGGACTCCACCTCTCCTTTCCCACCAACACTGACTGGACTTGGCCACGGAGGAAGGAGAATCACCATATAACAGTGATTCTCACACCCAACCCCAAGCCAATCCAGAAAAATACCATGGTTGATAGTATCAAACTTCACTGAGGAGGACAAGAATGGTTGTACCACCCCCATGCTGAGACCTCCAAATCATCCACAGATGCAACCAGGCTCTGCCCCAGCCTGAACCCAGACTGAAAAAGGTCCAGAAAATCTGCTTCATCCAGGGTCTTTTGTAACTATGTGCCAGCTACCCTCTCAACAACTTTCCCTAAAAAGGGAAGATTGGAAACTGGACAAAAGTTGTCTAATACTACTATGTCCAAGGATGACCTCTTTAGGAGAGCCATACCACTTGCATTCTATCCCTCTGTTCTCCTCATACTTGTTAGGAAGGACTCCTTTTCTCTTCTGACAGAAAAAACAAACACTAAGATGTTAACCACTTCCATTTCATCCCTATTCTCTGTGATTACTTTCCAATCTTCTTTTTCAAACATGTCAACAGATTCATCTCATTCCAAGCTTTAATCTTCACTTTGCTGAAAAAGTAAAAACAAGTGTGAAATGAGAGCCAGTTTAGTGTAATTTGTAAGATACAAGACTAGAACCCAGGAGACTGTAAGTTCTAGGCCTCCTTTAGGCATGAAAGCCAGCTGGGTGACTTTGGGTGGTTGTTCTGGAGAAAGTAGAAGACAGGAACTATATCTATTGATACTGCCTTGAGTTGTCCAAAAATAATTTAATAATATTTTTAATAATAATTCTGTTCTCTAAAGATATTAAATTCTAGGAAAACATATCAGTAATAAAACAATTCTTCACTGGGTAATTCTCATCATGGGACATGATAGTTTGATGTTAACAAATATGAGAATTCTCTACTCTCATCTGTCTGTCTACAGCAGTACACATTTTGGAACTAGATTTATGTTCTTTGTCCACAAAAAAATAAAAATAGAAAGTTACAATTTACCTCAAAAAACCTTTCATTTTCCAACATTAAAGGCCTAATTCCATTGCTCCTTTCACTGCATATTGATTCCTTTCTGCAATGTTGGCTATTCACTCAGCAGGCTTAGTCCTTAATCTAGAAATTGATAATAAAGAACAGATATCGCTCTCAAAAGGTAGCACTGTACTGATTTCATTACTGATCAGCATATTGAAGAGAACAATAAAAAAAACCAATCAAGTTAGAAGGTGATATATCATTCAGCATCTTCTAATTCAGAAAAAATAAGCTTGCTGAAAATACATTAGAAGTTAGGCATAACAGTTGCCGATATTCACTAACTGATGTTATAAGAAGGGGAGTTAGATAAAAACAGAAGATATAACATTTTTGAAGAGTTAAAAGATATGTTTTCCAGTTACTGGATGCCATCTAAGTTGCCCTATCTTGAAGTTTAGCCAGTTTTCTATTGGCTTAGTTTCATTAGTCTCTATAGAACCTTTCAAATGAATCATTTGAGATCTTGAAAACCAACAGTCCTTGCAGACTTTTGTGATGTGTTGAAATTAGTTCTACATTCTTTCAGTGCTAGAGAAATTAGTTAAGGAGACTTAAATAATTTGTTTTTGATAGCTACTTGTATCCAGCATTTGGATGTATGTATCATATGACTGCAAAGAAGAAGGTGACCAGCATGCTTCTGTTTCGGCATTCTTTCTTATAATATGTCAGTATCTGAATGCTCTGTCAAGATACTGAACTACTTTCTCAGTAGTTTATTGTTAGTAATCATATTTAAACATTTTATTTAATTATCATTTAAAAACAGCTTCATTTACAGATCTTTTTTCCTGAATTTGTAGTTACTGCATCTGATTTAGTAGAGAAATGATCCTATTAACTGTGTCTGAACAGATCTGTCTCTGACCATGCATTCTATAGGCCATGCATCCAATAATGCAATTTACTGCATTACAATACAGTAATTAATTTACAATGTTTTTTGTAAATAGTCCACTAATATTCTTCCCATTATAAACTCTAAACCTAATACATCATTCCCTCCCACCCACCCCCGCTGGGAATGAATGTTTCTTGCCAAGGATACCCCAAACAAATATATTCTGCCAACGTGTTTGTATCTGGTGAATTCTCATATTTCAGCCTTGACTGCATCATGCTATAGCACATGGATATAATTAGAAACAAATTATGTATGCCACCTTTTATTCTTTGGCATAGCAGTTTCAACAGGCCAATCTTTATGAAACATGATCTGAATGTTATTTCAGATATCAACTTTTCCACTTTTATAAGACTAGATTAGAATGTGTCTTCATGTCTAGCCCAAAAACTCCAGCTGCTCCTGCTTTCATCATTGCATTTCATCTTCTACATTAGTGATAGTACAATATTTTTATATTTTATATATAATAGTACTTAAAATATTATCTTGATATTAGCTGTCCCACCAGTTTTGTTTCTGATTCAGATTCAATAAGTATTCCTTCTATGCCTCATCATGCCTGGTGAATTTTTATTACTAGGTCTCCTTAATCCTAAGCTTATATGTTAATCACTGCACATTATGGTGGTGTAGGAAAATAAGAGAAAGAGAAATATTTTTCAACTTCCTTTTGCCATGTTTCAACTTCCTTTTGCCTTGTTTCCCCTTGTTTTTCTCCTTTGCTGTCAATATGAGCAGTGACCTACTTTTAGAAGTTATGGTCTAGAAATACTATAAATTCATGAAACAGGAGAATTGTGTGCAATTAATTTTTAGTAAATAGGAGTCACAAGAAGCATTCCTAGTCACATTAATATATAATAGTAGTGCCTATATTGAATTCTAATTAAAACCTTTCTTCTATGAATATGTCAGAACTATTTGAGGTCTGTATTTTTTTTCCTAAATTTGAGTATTCCTCTTTTAGTGATAAAGTTAGGAAGCATAGTGCAAAGGCTTAATTGTTATTGCTGCTCACACCAAAACTCATTAAATGAAGGTGTTTCACTGAGGCAGAAAATACATCTTGAATGGGTGGTTATAAATAAAGAGACTTGGGTACTAAATAGAGAACAGAATATAATAAGACAGAAAAGACAAAAGGAATTCCCTCCATGCATCATTGGCTATATTATATATTGTGCAAGTGAACAGTTCTGCAAATCAATCAGACACTTCAATTAGTTTTATTTTGAGCTTTTATGAAAAGAAGAAATAATAAATCTCCATGTAAAAAAAGAATATATTTTGATATACAACCAGATTAATATATGTAGTAACTTGAGGTAGATCTGTAGAGTTTGAATGTTAGGGGTACAAAGAGAAAAGACTCAAGGAATGTGCTATGCTTACTGGATCCTGATTCTGCATCAAATGCCATTTTAATCAACTCTCCAATTACTAAACATCAATCTGTCTTTATATAATGAAGCAGAAACAGCAAGGCAGATTTGCTACCACACCTGTTTCTACCACAAGAATAAATTAGCATTTAATGTTTTTCTATTAATTTATTCATACAAAATTGGCCTTAGAGGTCATAGTAACGAGAAACAGACCAAAAATGCTAAGTAAATCCTTTGAAAGTTTTGCCTTTGTAAACAACCACAATGCAAACATTAAAAAAAAGTATTTGACCCAAATATACGCAGGGTAAAATTGTAAAGCATTTAATTATGAGGAAAGGAATATAAAAAGTTCTTAAAGTTCTTAAAATGGAATTAAAAGTGTCACAAAGATAAAAGTTAAAATAACATTTGTCTCTTTATTTTTCTTGTGTATAATTTGATCTTTTGTCAGGTTGTGTGTTCTAAGTGTTAATATCTTTTGAATTCCATTATACTATTTTAGTATAATAAAAACGGATTCTTGGTTTTCAAATGTTCCTTAAAGTCTCCTGTGAATTGCAAATGCATTGACAGTATAGTTAAGAAATATCATAAAATGAAGCCCCATAAACTGCCACAGTGTATTAGACATTCATAAACTCAGCGTGCACCAGATTATATTGGACAGGTTTTTAAACATTATTTCTAATTCACACTGACAACTTGTTCTATCTCAGCTGTGCTGGGTGTCAGTAATCCTGGAAATTGTGGAAACTGTTTTAGTTATATTTGTTAATTGCAAAGAAGACTTGTAATTAACAACTTGGACAGTGCCTAATTCTTTCAAACTTGAGCAACTGGCACTGGATAGTATATTTAAACCTTTGATCTGCTTGCTATAGTTTGGATTAGGAAACCATAGACAATTGATGTTTTCCCATGTCTTAGAATAGATTTAAGAACCACAGCTTTTCAACTTGTCCTTTCCTCTGTAACATCATCTTTCTTCAACTTTTCTTCTAAGCAATACTTACATTTTAGTTTTACCTTATAAAATAAACCTGGGTTATATATCCTAAACTTAAGTCAATGCATAGCAGGGCAGTGAGAAAAGGACATAGTGATTTTGAACCTATCATTGCTATTTAGCTTTCTGGTCCAATTGAAAATGTTGGTTCTGAAGCTCTGAATAGATAGGATATGAAGAGGATATTTACTTGAATAGGCCCTATTTCTTGCTTAATTGATAAGAGATCACTCGCAGAGGCTTTTCTTCTAGACACTATCACCTAAAAAATCCAATGTTTGAAAAGGAAATTAATTTTCCTTGCAAAGAACTTTTATTTTTGCGATATCCTTACCATATGTCTTGCCTGGTATCTTCACTACCAATATCTAGAAGGAAGGGAAAAAGCTTTCATTCCTTGGCGGACATGACACATTTAATGATTATCAGCTTTTTAAGTTGCATTTAAAATAATACTCATTTTATTTCATAATTGTCTCCTACCCCAGCTCACTTGCTTTTGCTTTCATACTGGCAAACAGTTACAAGAGATTTGCCAACTAAACATTACCTGAATTAGTAAACAAACAAGCAAAAAGCAAGCTTTGTATAATATCAGTATGAAAGATTACCTTATTTATGTGTCTTCTCTATTGTACACTTTTTAAAACTCTTCCATTTAAGTTATATTAACCTAGTTCAGCTGCCAAATCAGAACAGGTACTGGAAAAACCTAAATTGGAAGTGCTATTTCTTATGCCTAGATCAAGTGTATCATAACTCCTTATTTTAACTATTGGAAGGCAGTTAAGTTTAGCAAACTTCCCAAGTGTTATGGATTCTATGTACGACTAATGGTATTCATATATAAACATTGTTATCTAGCAATCCAATTGTATGTTCAGACTTAAATAATAACCAATATCATCAAAGATGCCTTGAAACTATAGCACCAGCAATTTTTCTACCTGCGTTACTTAATATGGAATGCTGTAGGATGTCCAATAGTTGTTAAAATTAAATGGATAGAAAAAATGTTCTTTAAACACATGCTTCAAGTTGGCAAGAATCTGTGCTTACAAAAAGGAAAAATTAATGATCTAGGTCAGGGGTCCCCAACCCCCGGTCTGTGGACCCACACTGGTCCGTGGCATGACAGAAACTGGGCTGTGCAAATAAGCAAAGCCCCATCCGCGGGATGCAAGCATCCTCCGGTCCACTGAAAAATCTCTCTCCACGAAACCAGTCCCTGGTGCTCAAAAGGTTGGGGGCCACTAATCTAGGTGATAACTGGCAGGACTCAATCTTTAGAAACCATTTCGAATAAACCGGAGATTTCATTGACAAGTATTACCATGAAGAAACTCAAGACTCTGTTAGGATACAAACTACAGTAATTATTAATTGATTAGTAAAATCATTTGATTTTATTTGATTTACATCTTGCCTTTCACTCAAGAGAATACATTGGTGCACAGAGGGCTCTTCCTATTTTTCCCTACAGCCACTGAGCTGAGAAGGAAATGATCAACTCAAGTCATTCAGTGAGCTTCCATAGTTGAAGGTGAAATCTTCCTACTTCTTTTCTTTTTCTTCTCTCCTTCCTTTCTTTCATCTATTCATCTACCTACTTACCTACCTACCATCTTATCAGTAATTTACTAGAAGCTAAAGTTCAATGGTAGTCATATTCACTTCACTGGTTCCACCTTTACATTCTTGTCACCCAGAGTCATTATGAGTGACATTATGAGCATATAGATTTAATAAATTATTATGATTGGTCACACAGTCAGCCAGATAGATTTGTCATTCCTAAGGACCTGGGACAGTAGATTTTTAATAATTTTAAAGGTATCATTGCAGAATATAAGCTGTTCCAAAGAAAGTTGCCTTTTGCAGTTGACTGGTGGTAATTATGAAAATAAAGATTCCTGTATATTGCATGCAACTGGTATAAGGAGAGACTTTTATATGTTCGATCTCATTTTAAATAGCAAAATTGACTTTGTCAAAGCAAAATAATCTCATAAACCATTAACTATATCGCACAGTTCGCAGTTCATTAAACAGCGGTTTTAAATTAGCAACATATACTTCAAAAAACACTGTGTGTAAAAAAATACATGCAAAGGTAAGAATCATGAAGCCACAAAGCTTAAAATTATCATATTAATCCATTGAAACATTTCAATGACCTAATATAAATATAAAATCTGAATTTCATCACACTACTGAAATGAATCTCAGACTGGTAACAACTAACTGTTTATAGACATATCCAAGAGTTACTGCTTTAGGTCAGCTGTCATACATTCTCCAAACTGTCAGTTTATTCCATGTATATATTCTGTGCTTGCTGAAATATCAAACCAACAAATGACATAATGTCAGGTTAAATACAGACATCCACATTCAAAAATTTTAAAAGGCACATTGTATTTTTGGCCAAAACAGAAGTTTGTTGGGAATAAAACTGAAGCAACTTTGAAATGTGAAGATAGCATTGAAATACAATTTTACCTCCACACTTAGCCAGAAAGGCAGTACATTGAATAAAAGACTTTTGAAATTTAAGATTTTCCCAAATTAAATCCACCTTAGAACTTTTAGTGTAGCAGTTTCCAGCAGATAGCTTGTGTATATATTTATTCATCTAAACAATAAAATTGATTAGTATTTATAATTTTTGGGAACCTGATACTGTTGTGGAATATTGGTATCAGTGCCTGCTAGGAAACAGAATTTATTTGCAATAGTGGCGAATATCTGTAGCTCGGGTGTAGGATGAGGGTGTAGGTTCATTCTCTGAGCTTGTGGGTTGGTTTCCGAATGTTTTATTACAAGGCTAGGTAACATCTTCAGCGGCATTTAGGGGATGTCGGTGTCAGTGCTCTTCTATTTATAAGGACTTCAGGTGTGGGTGTGTCAAGTGAGAGTCATGTGATGACCCATCACCAGCCTCTCACCGATGACTCATCCCTGACCCACTGATAATTCACACCCTCCAACAACCCTGACCTGTAGTAATCTCCCCATCACAAGACTCTCTGACTCAACATAAGACCCTCACTTGACACATGCACACCTGAAGCCCTTATAAATAGAAGAGCACTAACACAGACATCCCCTAAACATTCAGAAACCAACCCACAAGCTTGGAGAACGAACCTTCACCCACTCAGTATTTTTCTAAAGTATTATCAAACATTTTATGCTTTTCCAGATTCAAATTCAGTTAAGATTTAACTATTTATTGGGAATTTGGAAAGCCTAAAATTATAGTTTAGTAACTACTATAAGAAAGCTTACATAAAGTATCTAATTGCATTAGGTTAGTGAAAATTCTGTATAAATTGATATTATCAGGAAGGTAGGAATCACAGTGAAATGACCGTATTAACATGCATTTTCCTGTCCTTAAGATTCAATTTCTGCATCTAGCCTAGGTCTGTCCCTTAAATAATTCTGCAAGAACTTGTATGTGTATTTATACATAAAACCTGTTGTTAGCATTAGTGACTTACATTTATTTGGATCTTTGTTTCTACCCGTTTATTCAGTTTCAAATTTCTTTTCAATGACAAAACCGGAAGAAAAGGAAGAAGACTGCTAATAGAACAAAAGAAAATACTATTCTTTATACCTTTATGCTCAAATGACAAATCAAACTGTAGTGAAATAATTTTCCCTAGTGGGGTCTATAGACATTATTTCTAATTATTTGAGTTCACTTATACTATTTGTATGCATGTACATGGATATCACAATATTGAGTAATTGCCTTATTTATTCCAACTAATTCACTTGTGTGTGTGTATGCATGTAGGAAGTGTTGAAAGAATTTTAAATATTATATTGTAGTTTTGCAACATTCCAACTATTTGCAACAGGTCTGTAGACATTTTCCCCGCATCTCCATGAATTTGCTTCTTGTGGTAGATTCTATTATACTTCCTAGATATTGTATGATGATTTTTCCCCAAGTGAAAAAAACAATGGCAAGCTTATGAAACTCTTTATTCTTCATATTTCTATTTACTTTGTACTCTTTACCTTGTCCTTATTTTTCATTAAACTGCATATTATTGATACAAGTTTCTGAATTAGATTTTAGTATTTCCTTATTATAATTTTCTAATAATTAGTAACTAGAAGAAATATATGATGTTCATTCTCATGGTAAAGGTCAGCCCACCTTAAGTATTAAAAAAAAGGAATACTGAAGGATGTCACCCATTATGAAATGTGGAGGATAGGAATCTGCCAACAAACCTTCTTCTTGGTGGTCCCCCTAGATTCCAAATATTTTGCCTCGTATGGTGAGGAATGTCCCATTATTTCCTAGGTGACTACTAAATTTGTAGGACATTTACCCTATTTGGTGATAGGGCAGTTTTTAGTTTGACAGAGATTCTGTGAAGTGTATTTTGCTGTTCGTTTGTTATAAACAGCCTTGAGTCATAGGCAATAAGCAATATGTCAACTTATTATATGTAATAAACGAAAACCATTAATAGGGTTATTCTCCATGAATTGTAACTTCCTTTTGGTAGCAGTTATTAAAACTCATGATGTAAAGAAGCTGTTGTTTTCATTGATCTTGAATCGTCCAGAATGCAGCTTCAGTTAGTGATCCTATGTTTTATTCTACTTATCAAGGGGAAAAGCATTCTACGTACCAATTTTCTAATCATGAGAAATTTCCTGCCCCTTTGCTTGCTGCCCCTTTTCTAATCCAAAAAGCCCCCAAATTCCAAGTATCATAGTGGAGCAATGCCACTCTATTGATTATTTTGCCTTTTTGCAATTTCCTCTATAATAGTTCAGTATTTTAAAATAACTATTCTAGGTCTGGTTAAATGTGTAATGAAAACTGTTTTATTTGCATTTCTACTTACCTCCAAAGTATTTGTTCTTTGCACAGAAGCTGCACACTGCTTTGTTTTCATTGACCTACCAGTTTTGCTTCCAATATTTCTTTCTTATTCATTACCAATTACATTATCAATTATGAAATTAGCCTTTTTTTTGTACCAACACACATCACTTTGCCATGACTAATACTGAACCATATTTGCCCTGCGAATATCCTACCTTTCCAGTTTACAGACATATTTTTGGTGCTTTTGGTTAAGTTTTTTTTGTTCTAATTGCCTAAAAGCAGAGTCCTTATTGTTCAGTCCATGTGTAGTTCTTGCAGGAACATATTCAATACCTTATTTACTTTTACTTACTGTAGGCTGCTTATATTTATAAAATTGAACTGTTGCTACAATTCCTTCAAAACATGGAATCAAAAATGTTTTTCAATAGATTCTAACAACCAGGGAAATTAGGATTTTGCTGGAAATCTGAAAAGTTAATTCAAAATTTATATGTTTATCCTATCACACAAGTAGATAAATGCTTTCGTAAAGCTACATTCAATCCATATTTGTGAATATTGCAGTATTAAATCATTAGTAGAAAGACTTTTTAACATGAAAAAAACACATTTTATTGCACTTAATTTATAAGAAAATAAAATTTCTAAGTGAATCAAATCATAGACACAATCCCTTTAAAGGTTTTTCCTCCATCCTGTCAGGTTGTTACATATCTAAAATTAACAAACTGAAATCTGATTTCTTTAAAAGAAACAGACTATAAATAAACCAAAAAAGGAGGGGGAAAAAAGATCAGCTAGGATACAGTGTTAAACCACTTTCACAGTTCAACTTGAGTTGTGGCTCTTGGAGAATGAGGCAAATCAATTTGACAATTGCATTCTTTTTTTATATGACAACTTTAACAGAAAAACTGAAGCATTTTTGCTTTGTCAGTTACTCACCCAACTGTAACAGCTATTCTCAAATTTTGTAAAACACTACAACCGACTAGCAATTTTGTTTTCACTTTTGAATATTTTTTAAATATATTGTCAGTTTCGTGTCTGTTTATTCCATTCACCACAGCCCTCACAAAGAAACTTCCCCACAGAACAGGCTGCAAGAGCTTTGTTCTAAGGAATGTATTTTAATTTTTGCCCAGAAAAAAAAGAAAAAAGAAAATAAGCGTTGCACACACTCTCTTTACTTGCAAGCAAACTTCACTCTACATTGTCTGAAACTTTTCCATTCACAGCCTCTTAGAGGCACAGTTGGCTCAAGTTTCAGTGGCAAAAAAGTCTCTTCTCTGTAACCAAACTAGAGCAAATTTGGAATTCAGTCTGGGACTAAAACGTCACAGCAGAAAAAAAATAAAAATATTTTTTTTTCCTTTCATTTAGCAGCATAAATAAGTTTGGCCACTGGGAATACAGTACAGGGCTGGGACAACAATCCCATAATTGAAGACCTACTTCTAGCACCAGCATCATATATTAAATCCATCTGAGAAATCTTCAAATCCAGGACAATTTGCCACCTCAGAGTAACTTATGCACTGAAGAACGTAGATGGAGGCAAGAGTAAAAGAGATCAACGAAGACTAATACTGTGATTGACATTGGCAAAGGTTGGCAAAAAAAAAAAAAGCTGTAAAACTGTACAAAACAATTCACAGTAAGTTTAGCTTTTCCATACATAAAGGACTCTGCTTTCCCAGATGCTGTCTTGTTTGAAAGACAATAACCGATAATGGAGATATGAATCTCCTTTCTAGAATAAGGTAGAGTAAAAGAACAGGATTAACAAGAATTGTAACAACTTCTACATCTCAACAAAGCTCAGTGAGCATTGAGAGGGAAACAGAAAAGAAATAATTGCACCTGGCTTGATACAGAAAGTCACATTTTGCAAAGCTGGCCCTTTCCAAGGTGAAGTCTTTGATTTAAAGAGAAAAGCAAATGCCTCTTTTGTCAGTTACAGTTTTCAATTTTATGTCTTCTCTTTTGTAGCCTGTAGGTCTTTAGGATCTGTTGCCCCAAGCCAACATCCTGCACCACCAAGGACAAGGGTTTTTTTTCCTTTTTGTAGAGGGGGGGAGAAAGGACAAGAACATCATTTGCATTTCTGGACAAAATAATTTTTTCAAGCTTCACTTTATATCCACATCGAAGTCCAATACCAGCAGCTTGGTTTCCTCAGTCCCATTCCGGCTTCCAACTGCACACACTAGCTTTGTGTTGGAGGCTCTGATCCGCCATACAACACCTCCACTTCCTCCACTTTCCAATGTAACTAGATTTCGGATAAATTCACCCGTTTTTAAGTCCCACAATTTTACAGTCCCATCATCTGAGCTGGTAATTACAAAGTTCTTGTTGAACTGTAAACAGGTCACAGCACTCTGATGCTTGTTGGGACCTAAAACAAATAATAATTCAAAATTAAATTAGCAAAAAAAGTAACATCAGGGTCTACTAAACTAGCCCCGCAAACATTATACCGTATTTCTCTATAAAGGTAAAGGTTTCCCTTGTCCTGTCATATCTGACTCCGTGGGGGGGGGGGTCCTCGTGTCTGTTTCTTAGCTGAGAGAGGGAGATTAAATGAGCTAAAACCCTAAATACAACAGGTGGAGGTGGGTTCATTCTCCTAGTCCGCTAATGGCCTCCAGTGTGGAATGCCAGCAGAGAATTTATTAAATTATAATTTTTGTGGTACTAACTTTATAGTACTTGCACTGGTTTTACATTTAAGTATTTTCTTTGGTTAAAATAAGGACATTTGGAGATTTTTGTTTCAAAAAAGGCAAAATTTATTGCCGATACATTTATCTTTAGATTTTTCTCTGTATTAGGATACTGGGATTATTTTAGACTAGTGAAATGACAATCTGTCAATAGAGGGGATATATGAATGTATATTTGAAGATAAGATGTTATTTGGAATAGTGTGCACTAGAATTTATCTTTTGTAAAGGGGTAATGGTTCCTTTTTGTAAAGTTAAGCTTGTTTTTTTTATTTTGTTTATATTATTGATGTTGGGATAATTTCATGACTTTTAAATGGATTTTGTTATAATTAAGAGGTGAGTTACGGAATGTTCAGTTTTATATATGTTAATTAATGTTAAAATGTTAGAGCTTTGAATGGATATTTTTGCTGGTAGCTGAATTGAAGATGTTACTTATTTGATTTGCTATTAAGAAATGGATAATGGGATGAAGAGTTTTATATTTGCTAGCTAAGAGAAGGTAAGGAGATTAGAGAATTGTTTACATTTGCCACAAAGCAGAAGTTGTTTTCTTAGGAGAGGGAAAATTTTTCTTTATACATTTATTTTTCCTGCAATTCTCTCCCACCCCCCCAGCTTTTATTATCTTTAATTCTTTTATTCAAAGCTTTAATAAAATTATTTGGAAAAAATATTGTATAGGTTTTGCTTTGGTCTTATTCTATAAGAAACTCACACCAGACCGAATATAATTAATTGTATTTAATTGTTGCTGCAGCATTAAAATTGTGCTAAGCCACCAAAGATACTTTCCTTGGAAATTTTATTCTATTATTTAAAAATTCAGTTCCTGCAGATTTTATTTATGAGGGGGGAGTATAAAAATTCAAAAAATTGAAATATGTTGTCTCAGATTATTTTTCTAACAGAATGCTTTAGTATAGATATCAGACGTTTTAGTTGAGAGGCCAGCAATTTTTCTGTTTTTTCCTGTTCCCAAAATCTGCTTAAAATTCTTTAATGAATGTTCAATTTCAGAGGCATACAAATAGCCAAGGGTCAGGTTGGCAGACCTAAAACTACTATATAGTTCTGTGGTAGGAATTCTTATATAAATATTCACAGTTTAACCTTGTTTTCTAAATTATGCAATAAGATTTTTCTTTCCACGAAGCGTATACCCTTATAAAAGCTTTGAAAGCATTCAACAAAATCCTTGGATTGTTTTGACTATTTGAAGAAAAAATATCTCAAACCTCAAAATCCATCTTGATGATTTAATTATGAAGCATTAAAATACCACCTTAAGCAATCTGAACATTTATTTCTAAACCATTTCATATGTACATATATATATATAGATTAGTATTGAAACACTTTATGACAGTTACATGAGGCTGTGAAATTTTACCTTGTAATGTCTGTAAACACTGTCCTGTTTTGATATCCCAGATTTTGACGGTGGAATCTGCATTCCCAGACACAAGAATGTTGTCTTTGAGTTCCATTCCGCTTGTTAATGACTGGTGACCTGTTAATGTGTGAATGCAATTTCCTGTTTCCACATCCCAAACTCGTATTGAAGTGTCAAGAGATCCACTCACCACATGGATACCATCAAACTATGAGAAAAGAAGTTTACATATATCAATATATTTATATTTTCCCCAAATTGTGATTATTCTTAGTTGCCTAATTCAATTCAGTTTTATCTCTTCAGAATGTAAGTTGATACAAATCTGTGAATAGTCTAATATTACTAAGTTCAATACATATTAAGAGAACGTATGCCATAACAAAGTTACCAAAATTATCAAATTTTTTGCTAAGGATAAACACTTTGCTTCAGGAAGCTACTTCCTACTCATTTGGAACAAGAAGTCAAATTTTGTGACATGGAACTTTTCATCTTAAAAATAGTTTGGAGCATATGTGCCTCCATTATTTATAGGAGGAGGTGAAACCTGGAACAATGTTATGGTGAAAATTATTCCCATATATATAAGTTTAATATGATTTAAACAGGGTGCAAGATTTATTTTCTAATATCTACTAACAGGCTGAAAACCATTTCTGCTCACCTGTAATTCTATGTTTGAAAGGCATACTACAATATAGACCACATTAATGCATATTTTCTTTCATTCCTATGTCATAATTTAGATTTCAAAAAGCATTCAAATTGGAAGCATTTGTCCTTTTTATAAAAGAAAGCTAGCAGATATGGGTTACTAATGATAAAACAGACTATATTCTCAACTATAGTTAACTAAAATGACAATGATTAGCTGAATTAAAGGTCAACACAATTTAAAATTCTCTATTATAAGTTTAGAATTTGAACATAAATATTTTTGAAGCCATTCTGGCTACATATTTTACAGTTATAACAAATATTCTATATTCCTAATGGACAAATGGATGGAATGGCCTTTTTCTAAAAAATATACCTTTTTCACTAAATTGCTAAGTCATATTGCAATAGAGAAATTTTAACAAGGTGTACTTTTATTTAGAAAGTTCCCTCTTTCTGTCAGAGAAAGATACATACTATGTCAGCCTTTTAGTAGTCTGACTAAATTCATCAAGAAAATTTAGTCATGACTAGCGTATCCCAGTAGTTTGCAAGGATTTAGGTTTAAACCTGACAGTCTGGATCCAACCCAATCAATAAAAATATAAAATGTTAAATTTTATTATGACATATAGCCTTTCAAGAATGTCTAATAATTTGAAGGTTGCTTAATAATTTTAAGATTGTTCCTTTAATATTAAGAAGTACATTTGCAAATAAACAGATTTAAATACATACCATAAAACCAAATTAAAAAGATTTTTGTCCTTCCCAAAAGCTGGATTTACACATTTATTATTCTATAACCAAAGTATCTTACACATTTATAAAGCTTGTTTTTAAAAAGTTCAAATGTTTCACTATTGCACAATAGTTTATTCCTTTCCTCTCTATACGTTATCAACTCTGGGTAACTTTTGAAAAAGTTTTCTATTAGTTAATGAGAAGAATTATAACCCCTTATTTTTAGTCTCCACTGCAAAAGGAGACGGGCGAGACACATACCAAAATTAACCATTTCAACAGTATAAGAGAACTGGAAGTTGGAACATGGAAACTGTGCATTGCATGTAGACCATGAGTGCCTAACCCTGACATGTCTGAATTAATGTGCACGTCTGCGTGAATGTGTATGACAGAATGCCAGGTGGCTTGCCCCTTTTGGAATTGTCCTAGTACTAGCATATTTCACATGTTTTATTATTCTACTGGCCTCTTTTCTTAATTTAAAACAAACAATTAACTTGGACCAAGCAATTTACCAGACATGTGATAAATGGGAACACATACAGTCATAGCAAATATCCTTTATAGCATGAATTAAAACAACTACTTTGTCACTTCTAAAACATACCAAAAAGAAAAAAAGAAAACAAGCTCATTTCTTTTAAGATGCTTATAGTTATCAAAAGCTATATTTGGCAATGAATATGTGATTCTAATCTGTATTATAAATGAAAAACATATTTATTTTATTATCAAATCCTTTCATACATAGTAAGATTAAAAGTTGTTTCAAACCCCGCAAGGTACACTGTCATCATGTAGTGGACTTTATATCTGATCTCTATTAGACAGAATCTAGTAATTGTTACAGAATCTAATATGGTAGTTACTTGTATCAGCAGTTGCACACCTCTTCATTTACTAATGATACACATGCCATTCTTTGTAAGCAACCTCTATTATGCTTTGCCTTGTATAAATTGATCCATGTCTATGCAAAAGAATAACCAGATTCAACTCTAGCACTGAAATGTCCACAGCGAAGAAAAGGGGGGCATAGTAAGTCTTCTTCTCCTTAGGACAACCCATCCCTGACATCCCTGGGTAGCCTTAAGCAAGCAAACAAAATTTCACTCCCAAACACCTAAGCTATACTTCATTAAGAGATTCAGAGTTTTCTTATAGACAGTACAGATTTGTACATATTAATTAGCTCAGCATAATAATGCCAGTGTCATATCTAATAACTGTTTTGTGATATTACAGTCAATATTACAGTCACTGACAACATGTTCTATATTTCACTCTCAAACCTCACATTTTACAAAATTTTGTTCCACAGATGGGTGTGCAAATATGTGCATGCACATATATGTACACAGAAGGGTATACAGATACATCCCTATCTAAGAAGTTATTCTGATAAAGCCATTTGTGGTCCAAAGAAGCTTGCATGATCATAATTTTGCTAGTCTTTACGATATTAGAAAACTCTCTACAATATATGTAGAAATGCTGATGACGTTCTATTATTAAACTGGCTTTCAATGAAGCCTGAATCAGTGGTTATGGACAGCATGCTATGACAAAAGTTTAATTGTTAAAAATGTGACTTCAAAAACTATAAATCAGATTCTCTAATCTTCACAATACAATTGAAAAATAACAAAAAATTAACCACTGTTAAAATAATTTCATGCTTTCCTGCTTTTTGTACCATGTACAGTAGACATGAATCCAATAAATGAAATATACAATCTCTTCTATTAAATTGGTTTAAAAATTCATCTCAATGTTTAAAACAGTTAAATTTGATTAAATGAAGCAAACAAACCAATAAACATTTTATTTTACAAGGAATTATATGTTTAAGTATGTGCATGAAAAAGAAGACAATTAAAGTAAAGCTGTTATAACTTTTAATATAACTGTTTTGCAAAGCACTTTCTTTAAACACGAGTTCCACTATTTCATGGTTCTTATCATTTATTTCTTGTAATGACAAAAATATCTTTGACACTCTAAGAAATGCTTTAAATGTAAATAGACATTTATTGTCATTAATAGATTTAATAACCCATCCAATTAAAAGTACTATTCATTTTTTCCATTTAGAAGATATATTTAAAACCTGCAGAGTCCATCTAAAATCTTTTACCCAATTCATTAGTAACTTATCAGAAAAATTCTTTACAGATCTTTCTGTAACACAAGAGAACACCATAATAATAAATAATAAACATCCCTATTCATTCGCAATGGTTATTAATTGCATAAATCAAATTATTCAATTTTAAAAGATATGCATTAAATTTAGCTAAATTTGAGCTAAATTTAAGAAACTCATCTCAAATATATGGATGTGTAGTCAGAACAGCTAGCGTATGTCAGATGATCTGGCCTGAATTCTTATAAGACAAATGGCTATGCTCTGATTTTTAATGTCATAATGTAACACAAAAGATTAGATGAATAGGGAAAGGAAGAAAAAGGAAAATACAGAATGCATAGACCAAATGATTTGATCTCATTAGTTGCCAATACTGTACTGGTTGCTCAGCAAATATTAGGCACCAATTAATTACTCTTGTTGAATACTGAAGGCACTTAGTACAAAATGCTTACCTGTAACGAATAGACTCTATTAGTATGCCCTTGCAAGGTGTGTAGACAGGTTTCAGTTTCTGGATCCCAAACTTTGACCATGAAATCATAAGCTCCACTAACAACCCTCCTGCCATCATATTGTACACATCGGACTGCAGCTACATGACCCATCAGAACATGTAAACACTGGCCTGTTTCTATGTCCCAAACTCTCAGGGTGGCATCTCGAGACCCACTGACAACTCTAGGAAGTGGAAAAATAAAAATAATGTGGCTGTTTTAGCGGTATTTAGTCCAGATTAAGCAGGCGGTATGTTTAAGCAGACATTTAAATCGACCCAATTTATAGATAGGATCATAAATACTATTTAACTGAAATGTTACAACCAAATTTTTAGGCTGAAAAAGAAAATATATTTGCAGTAAGTTCTGGGATTTCAGAAATAAATTGTCTTCATCAGGAGATATGGAATTTAGTAACAAATTAAAATATAGACTCAGATTAAGACTCTTAAAATGTGTCCTCTAAAAATCTTTATACAGGTAGTTCTCGACTTATGACCACAATTGAGCCCAAAATTTATGTTGTTAAGCAAGACAGTTGTTAAATGAGTTTTGCCTCATTTTATGACTTTTCTTGCCACAGTTGTTAAGTGAATTACTGTAGTTATTAAATTAGTAACATGGTTGTTAAGTGAAACCGGCTTCCCCACTGACTTTGCTTGTCAGAAGGTCACAAAAGGTGTCTGAAAAGGCCCCTGGGATACTGCAATAGTCATAAATATGAACAAGTTGCCAAGCATCTGAATGTTGATCATGTGACCATGGGGATACTACAAAAGTCGTAAGTGTGAAAAACAGTCATAAGTCACTTTTTCAGTATTGTTGAAACTTTGAATAGTCATTAAACGATTGGTTCTAAGTCGAGGACTACCTGTATTTTTCTTCTATTTAATATCACATTATTTTACTTTATTGGAACACCTGATTACAAAATATTCATATTGATCATGATCCCAGGTTTAAACTACCTACATTCGTCATACCTTTTAATAATGTACTGAAAGTAGCTGCTTCTGTATATTTATCTGCCTTATATTTTAATATCCTGACTTAGAAACTATAACTGTCTACCTTCTTTGCAAGAAAATGTGCAAAGTACTTAGTACAAATAGATATTACAGTGGAATAAAAGAAAACAGCAGGAAGAGCCTTTATATTGAATGATTAAATTGAACGGTATTCTATCTCATCTTTTTGTATTCTTTTTTGCATCCTCCTTTTTCTTAGGAAACTTTGTTTTTGAATTTCCTGCATTTGTACATAAATGAAAGAATAAAATGTACAATGCATAATAGTTTATTTATATTTACAAGTTGTCTAATATTTTTCTATTAAATATAAAACTTCAGTACAACAAAACTATATACAGTACATTAAAAATAATACTTAAATATCAGAGTATGTTTGTTACATTTCGAACAAAGTATGCAAGATAAATGCTTACCTTTTTTCATGGAGATGCATGCAACGCACAGTTGAGGTATGCCCATATAATGTATGTATACATTCTCCAGTCTCTGCATTCCACACTTTGAGGGTCCGGTCTGTAGATCCACTGATGATTATATTGTCCCTCATCTGTGAAGACCAGACTCCACCTGTATGTCCAACAAGTGTTCTTAAACACTGAAAATAGACAATTAATCTGGTTATCATTTAGACAAAGTTGACAAAAGACAGATGAACTAGTATGTTATTATATTGCACATAGTAATATTCTGCATTCTTCAGGCTGATACCTGAAATAGGGAACTCAGTCATGTGGTAACATCAATGCAATAATTTTCTAGTGCCCTCACTGGCCTTCTTCAATTCTCCTATTATATACAAATGGATTACTGGAACTGTACCAGCAAGTTAGCCATGATGCATTCAAATACATACTTGATTTGAATCTGACACAGGAACAGCATAAAGCTGTATGTTATTGCAATATGTGCAAGAAAGAAACAGCTTGCTTTTTCATGTTACTGCATCTTCAAACTCTGTTTTTTGTTGTTGTCCAGGACTAACTTATATCCCTGGAGGAGGAGCTCATGAAACCCATGGGTTGCTCACCTGTTGGAAGGGTTCATAATTCTAGGAAAATAAGACTAGAATTACAGTAGTCTCTATACTTATGCTACAGATCTATATTATACTACCAAGAGGGGTTGATATATTAATTTGAACCAGCAATTGAGGAGATAACTTCATGCACAAATTCCATATGGATTATCTTAAATTATAGTAAGAGAGAGAGAGGGAGGAAGAGAGAAAGACAGAGAGAGACAGCGAGAGAGACATAGACAGACAGACAGACAGACAGACATAGAACTAGAGATAGACAGAAGTGTTACTTGAAAATAGCTTTTAAATTTTTTTGCTTGAATAATTCTAAAAGATTCATAATCTTTATAAACTGCAACTCATACACCATTTTGGCCAGTGACCTAATTTTAAAAGCTAAAGTGTGGCTGGTACATACAGTATTTGCCCTTTGCCTTGGTTAGGAAAATATTCTGTAAGGCCCTATTGCTTCTTTGGACAATTTCTGCTACTAATTTTAGTTGTGTATTCCAAGTGCTGGAAATATGAAAGGCAATTTAATTGAAATTGGAAAGTGCACAGTATTTTAAACATAATGGTTTTCAAATAGGTATTTCCCAGACTGTAATAAATGAAATGGGTTAAATTCTAGTAATGCTGAATTTGGTTTGGCTTAGTAGCTTAAAGGCCACCCTAGCGGTAGTCTTAATTCTAGTGAACAGTGCTAAATGAATTAGATACATCATCTTCTGAATAGGAAACACACAAATTATTGTAAATAAACATATATTTATTTAAGTATTATTTGAATTAAATTAAATACCACATTCTATCTGTAACATTGCATTTTTTCTGTTTATGCACTACAATTATGTTAAATCATTTAGGGGGGACAGGGTATCAGCTATGTGGGAATACGAGAACGGCTAACATGCTGCCAATGACAATACTGGACGCACATAAAAGAATAGTACATATGTAGTACAATATATGATGTTAATCTCCACTTCAAGATTACAGTGATCAAGTAACACTGCTCAAGAAGTAGTTCACAGTTTTGCATAACAAATTATGGATTATGGACCTTACATTATGGACCTTACAACCCCAGGCTTTGGGTTTTGTTCCCCATCTTACACGATTGCCTGCTCTGTTATAAAGCAGAATACCACATTCCATATATTAATAAGGGAACTCTGGTTTAAAATGGGAGTGAAGTGAATAGAAAAGTGCAGAGATGAAATAGAACTATGCATTATGAATACCAGATTGAGCTACAGAAAGCATGTTTTACAAAGCAAGGAACATATTTAGGATGAACTTTATTAAAATGCAGTAAACATATTTGATTTACCTTTCCTGTAACTGCTGACCAAACCTTTAATGTATTATCATCAGAACCACTGACTATTCGGTTACCACAGAACTGTAGACATGTGATTACATGATCATCATGACCTTTGAGCACCTAGTAATATAAAAAAACACAAATCTCAGACAAAAACAGAATTGATTATACCATTAAAATAAAAATGGTAGTTCTTATTGCTTTTAATTAGGATATATTTCTCCTAATATTACAAAACATGTTTTATTTAGTTTTCAGCTGTTTAATCCAGTTTACCTATGTGAACAAGTAGCAATCAACTCATAGCAATATTGTAATATATAACATGATTTATCTTTCCATGCTTCGTTCTAGTACCATTTTGCTACTATTAATTGTGACTCCATTTGTCCGTGCCTGTCCATATATACAGACTGTTTCAAATGGGCAACATTACAAATTCAGCTGAGTCTCTGTTGACTTTTTACTAACCTGATATCTGGATTTCATTACTCATTGGAGTAGAAAAGAAAAAAGAGGCAATCCCATTGTGAAATTAGACAAAAAGATTTGGCTCAAAAAGCATTCTCCACTGTTCATTGGTGAAATAATTTACATACTTTTTTCCATAAAAATTAAAATGGCATTCACAAGTTCTATGTAAATTTCCATATGATCACATTTGCATACGCAAGTTCCTTACTAGTTCTTCCTTTAGAGGAACTAATAGATCTAAAGTTGCTTAATTTTATAGGACTTAAATTATATGCCTGCAGACAATGCTGTAATTTAACATAGATTAAAGAATGCTATTTTCCCTTTCTGATGAGCCCCAGTAACATCCCTCAAAAATGTCTGTATCTTAATCAAACATTTTGAAGACAAATCTCTTATGTTATGGCTTTTGAAAATATTGTAATAAAATAATGCCTAACTGAATTGCTCTCCACTAAGATATAGCAACACAAGTTTTCATTGTGCCCTACAGTTATGGGCTAATCTGGGTCTTAGAAACAAATAAATTTAACTGAAAAAGCCATAAAATTAATGTCTGTAGCAATTATTTACACAGCAGAATATTTGGCAGTATGATTATTCTATTAGTACAATCTGGCAATATTAAATTTACTGTTCATTTTCATCTTTATGACATATTAAGGTAGGACACATATATATTCCTAGAAGATTCTTGCAGCAATCTGTTGAGGTTTGAAAACAACTGGAGATTTTGCTTTTCAATCTAACTTTGTTAAATATTCTCCTAGTTCAAATTATTTAGTACTTAATCTTTGAGATATCATGACCAAAATTCAAGTTCCATAATAGTACTAACCATAATACTATTGGTTACAGTCATACCCAATGTTGTTAATACACAATGAACTGCAGGTATAACTTAAGTTGATGCCTTAGCATATTAAAGGAGCACCTTTAACTGTTTGCATAGTACACAAAAGGATAACACCATTACAACTGATGATTTTATTGTTATATCTTGCATGCTATAATTTGCCTTATTTTTAGAAATATTTGGTAAGACCTTGATAATTGTAGAAATCCCTAAAAAAGCAAGTATCTCTTAATGTAGGATATTATACCTGTTAGGGAACCTCTGGAAGGAAGAAACGTCACAGAGAGACCAGTAAGGTATAGAGAAGCTTCCATTATTCAAAAAAATTGATGTGCCCTGAGCAGTTTTACCTATTATAATTTCTAGCTTGAATTTCTCAATAAATAACATTGAAAACTGAACACAGCTCACTTTTAAATTCAATTTTTGTTGACTGTGAAAATTAACATATACATGGAAGCATTTATACTTTTTGTATATGATATGCTAAATTCCATGTATGCATTAAAATGGATATAACTGCCAGCATATCAAAAAGTAACAAACTTGTTTTGAGCTGTAATACTTATAACATGTGAGAGAAAAAGATAATAAGATAATACAAAATATTGAAGCTGAACGTTTGCAAATTATTTGAACAAAGTTAGATTCTTAAATATTAAAAATAATCAGAACAGACCAATACTAAGATGTTATTTTACTATATTTATAATATAATAGTCTATTCAAGAATGGTTGGTTACCTTAGGAGATTTAAGTTCACCTCGCCGCCAATTAGTATCAATTCTGTGCTGTCTGATGTAAGCACTTTTCCATGGGCTATGAATAAAGCCTGGCTTTATTACTTTTCTCCTCTTGATATGTAAAGGTTCATCAATTCCTAGATATTTTAAACAAACCCAAAATGTTGTTAGTTGCATGTTTCATTATCCTCCCTTTCCAAAATGATAAACTATTGCCAATTGTGTAACATTCTTAGTGATGCCTCACCTGTTTGTCATGCAACTCAGAACTGTTCTATCCTCCATCCAATTTATCATAAAGCCTTATACTAGAACCCCTATTTACCTCTGTTATTTCAAATATCTCATTTAAACTTTTTAAATTAAATATTTACTATTCTCTGTATAATAGCTGAGCTGCTGTTCCTCATTTTCAAGCTTTATATATGATCTGGAGGAACATGAGGCACATCTCTTTCGGTTTTTTGAATCTACAAACAAAAGGTTCAGCAGCACTCAGTTGAATTCTAGTATTCCAGCCTTGAATACCAGAATTCATATTTATTGGCTTGTTTGATTTAACATAGCAAGTTAACATATATTTGGAACTGGTTTTTTGGTGAAATATAAATATTCAAAATAATGATCTTTCCATAACTAAAGGCATTTTTTCAATGAATCTCAGAACTTAAAAATTGTAACCTTACCTTCTTCTCTGCACTTCTCTCTCCATAGAAGATTGTCTTCTGCCAGAATTCTCCAGTATCGACATGTCTGTGCTGCCTGCAGCAAGTCCTTGGGATCCAGGAAAGAAAGCACATATAGAGCCAGCTACAAAAATTTTAAAAAAAGTGGAAGTTGAAACTCATTGAAATAATTAGGTAATTTACTATGCCTTATATATTCACTTATATAATCAAGAAAGAGTGATTATAACAAACACAACATGCATAATACCTATATCTCGCCGACTTCTCCAAAATCCCAAGAAACATCCTTGAATTTGAGAGGTTTCTACAAATACTACCTACTACTACTACTGATGTGGAGTCCTTGGTACTCTCTGTTTGCTTGCGGATGTTTCATTACCCTGCTGGGTAACATCATCAATATGAGTGTGTATGGGGTTTGCGCCTGGATTAATATTCAGTAGCTTGCCCTGCCAGTTTTGGTGAGGATGTGGTTTTGTCGTTGGTAGTTCTTTGATTAGAGTATTGTTTTCTGCTTGATTGTTTCTCTGATGGAAATTCCAGCTTATCTGGTGTTATCTGTTGTAGGAGATGTATTATGATTTTTTGTTTCCTTCTTGTCTTGTCTTGTCTTGTTTGAACGGTGTCTAAATATGGTTTATTTCTATGTGTCTACTTATGGCTGATTTGTCTGGATGCTAAGCTTTCAGGAATTCTCTAGTGTTTTCGGATTTAGATTGATCTAGAACGCTCACGAACCAGCTTGCTCATGAGCCAAATTATAGCCAGCAGCCTATAAACCAGGAGATCCGCATTAGACACAAAACCAGCTAGGTGATCTTGGGCTCAGTTAGAATTCTTTGCAGTCTTAGCAGCAGCATTAAACACCACAGGAATTACCACAGAGATCCAAGAAAACATAAGGCAAACAATCATACCACAGATCAGAAGAATTCTAAAGCAGAGCCAATTCAAAGCAGAGGACAGAGCAACCCTCAAAAACCTGAAGAAGGACCAAACCATCACCAACTATGATTATCATGGACAGAATGCATACAAAAATCCAAAGAATTACTGAAAGACAAAGAAACCTACATCTCAGTAAATACCAACCCAACACTGCACAACCCAATTAAGAGAACCCTCAACAACCTCACCAAGAAAAGTCAAATAAAAAAAAAACAGTGGTGGATGAAAAGCAGGGGACTCATCCTGCCACTCTTCTATGGACATCCCAAAATACACAAGCTGACATACTTCTTTGTCTAATTATATTATTACCAGGAATCCCAACATACAACATTGCCAAAGAACTTACAAACAAGTTTGGATATCTTATATTGGGAAGTGATAGTTTCAACTCTCCATTATAGTGCCTCCAGAAAATCAAAGAGCTAAAAGTAGACGCTCATGAAATTATAGTTTCAACATCATAGCATTTATAGATCCAGAACTAATGGCAGCAGCACTACACAACATGCCCAACCTAACCAAATACACTAAGATCAAAATACCTAGAAATCATGGATCTCATAAACCTCTGCCTAATTACCTACTTTCATTTTGATAAACAAATATATTAACAAATCAGAGGAACACCTATTGGATCACCACACTCAGGACTCATAACAGAGATTATAATTCAGTGTCTCAAAACTATAGCAATTCCACACATATAGCCAAAACTATGGAACTGATATGTAAACACCACCTTCATCATAATAAAAAGAAACAACTAGAGAAGGTACACAATCAACATCTTCAAATTAATAAATTTAACACGGGAAGAGGAAAATATCAAGACACTAGCACTCCTGGATGTCTTCATCAGCAGAGGAAACAATAGCAAATTAGAAATGTAATTCTATTGAAAAATAACCCACACTAACCAAGTGCTCCATTACTAAGCAACACTCTATCCTCACACAAGACGATCTGTATAAGAATGTTATATTGCAGCAGCACAGAACACCAGAAAAAGGAAACAGACTGCCTATACAATATCTTCCAACAAAATGGATACCCCTACAACTTTATCAAAAAGTATCTGACCACTCAACCTACTATAATCCAACTAACACAAGCTATAAAAAGGATAACACTACATCAAAAACATCTCAGAAACAACCAACAATTACAACGACACATCACCGTAGCACAAAAACCAAATAAACCCCTCCAAAATATCTTTAGTAAATGACCTAGGAGCCCAAGAAGACAAAACAGGAGCCATTTATAACATATAGTTATAAGTGCTAGTGCTATAGTGTAAGGAGTGTAAAAGCCACCAAGTGGCACAGAGAGGTAGAAAACTAGCAGAGTATCCATGAATACCAACTAGCTGTCAGAAGACATATGAAAACTCCTTAATCTCACAACACATAGTTACATTTAACCATAGCTTCAATTGGGAAACTGTGAGCATCCAAGGTAAATAAAAATGCTAAGGAATTCCTGGAAGATTGGGATTCAGACAAATCAGCTATTAATAGACGCACAGAAATAAACCATATTTACTCTCCATTAAAAAGAGACAGTGAGAAAGCGAAAAAGGAAACCAAAAGACCAGAACACATCCTTTTCAGCAGCCAACATCCAGATAAGCAGAGATTAATACCAGATAAACACTTATGCAGAGAACAATACCCTAATCAAGGAACTACCAAGGGGTAAAAAAACCATATATCCACCAAAACCGGTAGGGGAAGCTATTGAATATTAATCAGGAAGCAAATCCATACTCATTCACACTGATGATGTTACCCAGGAGGGTAATGAAACTTCTGCAACCAACCATGCTCAGAAAGCACCAAGGACTCCACAGTTCAACCCTGAACTACATACAGTCTCCTCTATTGGTACTACTGATGTATTTCAAATCACCAGGTTATGGTAAAAATAAAATAGTAGAACAGACTATAATTTCTGAGAATCGTTAAGTGGAATTTCTATATAAACACTAAGAAGAGTTGAAGACCTAATTTAAAGCAATGGATTGATAAGAATGGTTTCTGAGGAAAACAGGTTTGCAGCATAACTGCACAATATAACCTGTGGTTCTAATTATTTTGCTGAAAATAAATGACAAGTTCATTTATGAGGTGATTCTGAGTTGGGAAACTCTCTAACAATATTATATTGACCTTATTTGTTTAATGAAGCATTATATATTTTGGTCTGCTTGATTTAATCAAAAATATTTATAGTTCTGCACTTCAATTTTCTTCAGTTCTTAATTTGGTCATTTTTGCTGTGTAAAATGTGCATATTGTCCTAAATGTCCTTAATAGCATTCGAGATATTTTAATAGGCTAAAAACCTAATTCAAAGCAATTATATAAAGAAAAAAATGAGAACATGATTGCAAAGAAACAGCTCATAAGTGAAAAAATATAAAAGAAAAAACTAATATATTTTACACTCAAATCGTAGAAATAGAAAACAAAAATCATCCTGAGAATTAGGACAAATTATAAGGAGTGGTGGGATTCAGCCAGTTAGCACCACTTCGGCAGAACCGGTAGCTAATTTTTTGTTGCCCAGGCCCAGAATGGACTTCTGGAAGTGGCATCCACACAGAGAACCAGTTATTCACATATTTGAATCCCACCATTGATTATAAGGTAGTAGTTCTAAATCTACTTTATTGTAGTAGTTCTAAAATAAAATTGTAAAGTCTAAGACTCAAAACACTTTTACTGTTAAGGGATAAATATAAATACAAGGAGAGTAACTTAGAACAAATTCAAAATATTTCTGAACTAATCATAATCTTGTCTTCTCAACTGCAGGCAGGTTTAAAAAATCAGAGTTAGGGGCCATTAGAAATTACATTTTGGATATAAAATGACAAAATGGATCGAAAATGAAAGGCAAGTTTTTTTAGAGAATAAGGGGAATACTGGGAATATAATCTACTCAATTTTAGCAAAGTTTTTGATAACACCTCATCTGAGCCAAAGGCAGAGAAAGATATATGATATGATATAGCAATAGTAACAGTTCTTACACTTATATATCGCTTCACAGTGCTTTACAGCCCTCTCTAAGCGGTTTACAGAGTCAG
Organism: Azemiops feae; assembly: GCA_023970755.1. NCBI lineage: Eukaryota > Metazoa > Chordata > Lepidosauria > Squamata > Viperidae > Azemiops > Azemiops feae. The sequence continues at coordinate 46,120 of JALGBA010000135.1, forward strand.
CATATTGCCCCCAAACATTTGGGTCCTCATTTTGTCAACCTTGGAAGGATGGAAGGCTGAGTCAACCTTGAGCCAGTGAGACTTGAACTGCCAAACTGCTGGCAGCCGCAGAAGTAGCCTGCAGTACTGCCTTCTAACCACTGTGCCACCACGGCTCTTTATGAGCACCTGAAGGCAGCTCCAAAGCACCTGAAGGCAGGGCAAGAAGTATTTGTATTTCTATTGAAGACAGTTGGAAGAAAAATACCCTTGTAGAATCTAAGCAGAGAATATGGGATTGACATTCAGATAGACAGAAAACAGTACAGGTAGTCCTTGACTTATGACTGGTAGCTAAGCAACTGAAGTTGCAACAGACATCTTCAGGGCTAATGACCCAAATTTAAGTTCTAATGGCTGCTCCCTATACTCCACACCCCCGCAGGAACAGGATTGTATTTTGGGTGCTTGGCCACTGGCACACATTTACAGCTATTTACAATTAAAATGGATTGTGTTTTTTTTGCTGGAAACCAGCAAAACCTCTGGTTTTGGGCAAAAAAAAAGCTCATTAGCTAAAATGGGTTCACTTTATGACTGCAATGTTTGGTTAATGACCATGACATCCAAATTGCAACTGCCACAAAAAAATTATAAAATCAGGTATGATCACGATGACCCATTTAATGACTAGAATGTCTTAATATCATTCTAGCCTCAGTTATAGTTATAAATCGAGGACTACCTGTAAAGCTCTTCTCCAAAGCCCAAATAGATTGTTTCCCTAACAGAGTGGGGAGGCAGGGAATGATAGGGTCCCCTCTCCTAAGGAGATCCATCTAGTGGCACCCATGAAGAACGGCCTTCTCTGTAGTGGCTCCCTCCCTGTGGAATATCTGCAGAAATGTCATGGCCCCTTCAGAGGCTGGTTCGGAGGAGGAGGAGGAGAAGTTGGAGCTGGGATCATCTGACAGGGAAGGCACACCAGGGGCAGAGGACAATGCTGTCCCAAGCCCCTCAGGCATTGGGGGAGGTGGTCGACCAGACGGAGAGCTGCCTGCCTGCACAGACACAGGGGAGAATTGGCTAATGACCAACAGTGGTGCTGATAGGCAGCCAATCTCCTCTGACAAGGAACAGCTGCCTGCTCCACTCGATCCAAGGGCAAGGAGAGTGGAGCATAGGCAAGCCCAGAGAAGGGCTGCAAGGCTACTCAGGAGGAGGTCACCCCACCCCTCCTCACAAGGAACACCTGGAGGGAAGTAATTTAAGGAGAAGCCATGGGGAGTTAGTCTTTGCCAGGAACAATTGTTTGCTTTGGCTTACACTCCCCCGGTTTTTACTTGTCCTGTTGCTGTTTGCCTTGCCTTGCTTGGGAGATTGCTCTTTGCATTTTGTTTTGGACAAAATGCGCCTACTCTGTGGACTTTCTTGGTACTATAGGGGCTTTTGTTTGAGAGACTGAAGGTAGTTGCCTTCAGGGTAGCGTGAGGGTGGAGCCTTACTAGTGGTTGGAGGGCCATTGGCTGGAACTTTAAGAGAAATAAAGAACTCTTTAGCGGCCTGCCTTGCACTGACCACCTGGGTCATAACAAGAAATAAGATTGGTCCCCACTTTGACACTCTTTCACATGGCCCTGAAGACATGGTTCTGCCAACGGACCTGGGCATCCCAAATTTTCTTAATAAACACTTAAAAGATGGGGAAAATTATTGGAAAAGATCTTAGGTGTGGTCATTGATAATAAGCTGAACATGAGACAGTTCCTAGAAAGGCCAATATAGTTCTGGGATGCAAACACATATACGATTAAGAAGTATGAAGTTCTTATTGCTCTCTACTCTGTTCTGTTAAGACCACAACTGGAGTACTATGTACAATACTGAGATATGGACAGGTTATGGTTAGGTGTGGGTGATAGATTATATGTTATCCTATAAAAGGCTAAAGGAACTTGTGTTCAGTTTGTAGAAAGAAGTGATGGGAAACATGGTACCGTATCAGTGTTCAGGTACATAAAACAGTGCCATAGAGAAGACTCTCATGAACTATATCCACAACTACAAAAACTATGACCAGACATCATGGGTACAGGATGTAGTTAACAAGATTTTCTTTAAATATGATGAAAACTTCTTATTAGTAAGATTTGCACACAAAACAAGTTATCTATAGAAGTTTCTATCCCTGAAGTTTTTAAAGCAGTTGCAAAGCCACCCCTACAGATCTGAAGAACTAAATTTTCCTGCACACTGCATAAAGGTTGGATTATAAGATCATTGTGATCTCTACTCATAGTTTGATTTTATGAATATTAAAAGATATTTTGAACCACCTTTAGGACAAATTAGGATTAATTATGGAGTTTACAAATTTCTATTACCATGCTAGAAACCATAGAATGGTTTCCTAATAAGTATTCTGCCAATTCAATTAACCAGAAAGGAATAAAGATCACTGACAGGCCTTGAATGGGTGCTTTATAGCCTGTAAAGCACTTCTGGCTGTTGTAAAACGACAGCCAGCCACCCCCATGGTCACATGGCTGTATTTCAGGTGCTTGGTAACTGGCTCCCCTTTACAACCCATAGCAACATGACCATAATTTGCAACATTTTTTTGATTTCCAGAAAAAAAATGCCTGTTCGGAAGAATGTGCTAAAACTTATGACTGTGGTATTCACTTAGTGACTGCAGATTCACTTAATGATCACTGCAAAAATTATAAAATCAAGTTTGGTTACATGGGTGCCTTGACTTACAACAGTAACACCTTATGACCATAAATCTCCTTGCAAACCCTTTACCTGCCATAGGACTCACCTGTAAATTATTCTGTGCAATGACTCAAAGATGCTTTTTCATGAGGCAACTGGACTTTGTTTTTCTTTTGCTTCTCATCCAAGAAGCTTCTTCAGCTGACTGGATGGTGGGGAATGGAAGGATTTATACTCCTTGCAGACAGCTGGTCATTTGCATTCTTTTAGAAAGTCACTGATGCCACCTGGAGGTTTATCTGTGTCATCAGGGTCACCTGAGTAGTGCAAATGGATGTGGAGTCTTCTTGGAACTGTTGAAAGGACTGTGTTGTAGACTGAAGATAGATGTCATATCCCTCCCCCTCTGTTGAGAGAGAACTGTTCAATTTTGACATATACGGCCCCTTTGACCCCTCTTTCAAACCAGCAGGCCTCCATGTACAAAATGTGGACTTTGCTGTCTTCGAAAGAGTGGCCTTTGTCTTTTAAATGCAGATGGACTGCTGAATCTTGTCCTGATGGGTTTGTTCTCCTATGTGTGCCATGCATTTATGAAGTGGTTGTTTTGTTTCCCTAATGTACAGATCTGCACATGGCTCACTTCATTGTATTGCATATACCACGTTGCTCAATTTGTGTCTGGGTGTTTTATCCTTGGGGTGGACAAGCTTCTGCCTTAGTGTATTCTTGGGTTTGAAGTGTACACGTATGTTGTGTTGGCTGAAGATCCTTCTGAGCTTTTCTGATAATCCTGCCACGATAATCTTGTCCACCCCAAGGATAAAACACCCAGACACAAATTGAGCAACGTGGTATATGCAATACAATGCAGTGAGCCATGTGCAGATCTGTACATTAGGGAAACAAAACAACCACTTCATAAATGCATGGCACACATAGGAGAACAAACCCATCAGGACAAGATTCAGCAGTCCATCTGCATTTAAAAGACAAAGGCCACTCTTTCGAAGACAGCAAAGTCCACATTTTGTACATGGAGGCCTGCTGGTTTGAAAGAGGGGTCAAAGGGGCCGTATATGTCAAATGACCACATTGCTTTGTTTATTGTTTTCTTCTTTCTCTGTTGTGGAGAAGCTCCTACTGGGTCTTTTTTTGGGATTTGATGAAGGCCCACTTGGGATAGCCACACGTTCTGAGCGCTTCCTTGATGTGTCTTAGTTCTTTTTCTTTTCTATCTTTGCTGTTAGGCAGGCCTTCAGCTCGATGGTGTAGGGTTCTGATAACTCCCATTTTGTGCTCCAGTGGGTGGTGAAAATCAAAATGTAAATATTGATCTGTGTGTGGTGGGGGGGAGGGGTTCTGTAAACTTCAGTGTTAAGGCTTCTGTCTTCCTTAATGTATACTGCACAGTCCAGGAAGGCTAGACTATTTTCCTGAACATCTTCACATATAAATTTGATGTATCTATCCAACCACATTGATGTTTGGTGAATGCTTCCAATTCCTGTGTTTTGATGTTGAGCCAAATATTGTCTACATACCTATACCAGTGAGTGGGTGGAATTCCTGTGAAGGAGTTCAGGGCTTTGGTTTCTACCTCTTCCATGTAGAGATTGGCCACAATGGGGGACACAGGTGAACCCATGGCGCAGCCATGTTTTTGTCTGTAAAATTTAAAATTCACTTTATCCTTCCATTCCCCACCATCCAGTCAGAGTTGAAGAAGCTTTTTGAATGAGAAGCGAAACGTCTTCAAAGAAAAACAAGAAAGTCCAGTTGCCTCGTGAAAAAGCATCTTTGGAACAACTATGACCTGGATGACTGACAATCTCCATAGACATTCTGTGCAATGGATTAATTTGTTGCATCTTCATGTATCTGTTTATGTGATACATGATGGTTGAGGACTACCTGTATACCAGGGATCTCCAACCCCTGGGCTGCGGCCCACTACTGGGCATGGCCTATTCGCAACCGGGCTGCGTGAGCAGCAGATTGATGTGTACACAGCTCATCTTGCGTGAGCGGCAGGCCGGCACACATGCACAGATGTGTGCAGCTCAACTTGCACAAATTGAGCTGCATGTGCGTGTGCCTGCCACTCATGCAAGTTGAGCCATGTGCACGCATGTGCACTGGCCCACTGCTCACGGGGCCCAGGTCCCCTCTTCCCCCCCTCCATCAGGCAGCCAAGCCACAAAGGTTGGGGACTGCTGGTGTATACAAAATTTGGCAAATTTTAATGAACACATTTAACAGTATATTATCCTATTCTGATGGATGTATTTTTAAATTGCATTAGCCAGTTTTGAACAGCCACATTCAACCTATCAGGATAGATATTGTTTGGTTGGCTGTATTTTTTTAATCATTTCCATCACCTATATCATATTTCAGGAAATTGAACATTCTAAACATATTTGAGGTTAAACTTATGTTTTGTTGTAGTGTGCTTGGGGAAAGGAAGGCACAGAGAGTGCAGGTATTAGGGTGCTAAAAGACGATAACTTTGGCCTAAAGGAAAATAATTCAGATTGCTACATTCCATTCTGCTTCCCAACTTTACTGATATTCCCAGCAATATCTTCTATTTTGTGGTTCAGCTTGAGGAATGCTTACTTAACCAACATTCTGATTCAAACTTAATTATCGGATGGAACATTGTCATGTCTCATATTATGAAGATCAAGTTGAACATAGAAGGAAATATTAATAATTCCGAAATATGTCTTCCATGGACTTTGGCAAAGTGCTAGTTTTCACATGGGAAAGGCGTTTGACAAAATAATCTTACACTCAAAATTATACAGAATACTGATGACATTTTTTAAGCTAATTTCACAAACTGGCAAAGAACCCCAATTAATTGAAACATAAAGGTAATGGAAAACATTCTTTGTAAAAATAATTAAAACCTACTTGTCCACTTAATCTTTCCTTTCCTTTCTAATTAATACTTAGCACATGTATTCCCTGTGATAACTTTACTGATATTCTTCAAAGACACAGTAGACACCCTTCTATGAGAAAGGATTTTAGATAAACTGAATGTTTAATTTTTAGGCAAAAGATTTGAAGAAATAACAGCAGGGTCTTATATTTAAGCAAAATTATTTTTACTATAGAGAAGCTCAATCTGGCAAGAATGATTTACATATTTCTGGGGATTTACCAACTTTAGCTGTGGATTGGGTGGCACTTCCCCAATCAGAGCTAGCTCACAATATGCGTTTCTTTTGTGCTCAAGGAGCAGATGACCTCTTTGGTTAGGAAGGTCTTTGTACATATTCAACTGATGGGCCAACTGCACTCTTTCCAGGATTGGGAGGCCCTACTCATGATCACTCATGCCTCAGTCCATTCCCACTAAAATCACTACAATATGTTCAACATGAGACTATCCTTGAAAAGCACTCAGAAAGTGCAACTGTTACAGTATTGGGTTGGTGCCAGCTGTAGCATGGTACCTTCCTGTAACACTATTACAGGTAGTCCTTGACTAATAATTATTTGTTTAGCAACCGTTTAATCTCTACAAGAGATTATGTCATATATAATGAAACTAGTCCCTCCAGGAAAGATAATATCCAACCTTCGGGAAGCTAAATGCTAACAAGATAGAAAGTATTTAATCTAAATTATTTTAAATTAGTTGTAAAGCTTCAAGAAAATTACAAATAAAAAATGATCGTAACAAAGCAGCCTGGGACATACAGTAAGTTAGTCAATGAAATAAAGTCATTGGTCTTGCAAGCATTTATTTAAGCTAAGAACTACATTATTAAATCATAGCAGTGTTCACCTTCCAAATTTTTTTAACACCAATTAGCAATGTTATGCTGAAAATATTGAGGATTATAATTAGTTAGGAAATGCTTAAGGGTGGCAAATGATAGATTATATAGTCAAACAGTACCCAGAGCCCAATATTAAGTAAGAATCCTCACCTCTTTGGGGAGCAAGGAAATGAAATCTCGTTGAAACTGGGGTTCAATCACTTGCATCATATGCTTCACTTGGGTAGGTTCACAGCTATCAATCAATTCATCTAAGGCAAGCAACTTCTCCGGTCCACTCCAGCTCTGAGAGATACAAAACTGTATTTACTTTCATACTATTGTTTCAATAAACTGTAGTTAGAAAAGCTTTATAATATTTGGAAATTGTTATAATAAACTCTTGAAGTAAAAATAAATCTTATTTTATTTAATCATTTAAATTCATTGGTCTATCTCCAGTTGACTTAGGGTGGCGTACAATTAATAAACAAAAAACAGCAAGAAATATTAAATCCCACAAAATAAAACAGGGGCCATTAGTTATGACAAATATCAACCCCAGGTTGAGACTAGAGCCAGATTTTCAAGGCTTTCTGGAACCGTACCACCGGTGGTACTTTGGCAACTGGCCAGTGATACGCAACAAGTGTAGCGGAGGAGGGGAAGGAGCTGAAGTGGCGGCAGCACTGCACAAGCCTGAAGGACAGACAGCTGGAGCTGCAGGGCTGTCGGGGCTGGGCAAAGCCCAGGATCGCTGCGCACAGCTACAGCTGATCGGCACTTCTGCGGGGCTGGGCAAAGCCCAGGATCACCGCGCGCTTCTGCAGGGTTGCAGGGGCAAGACAGAAGCCCCAGGATCGGCACTTCCGGCGCACATGGAAGAGAAAAGGAGGAGAGGAGAGGCTATAAAAGGAGGTTTTGGCGGGAGAGGAAGGGGGGGAAAAGACAATGGGGGAAAGAGAAGGGGACTGCAAAAGAGAGATGGAGAAGCACAGCCTTGAGAGGAATCAGCTGAAGGTGCACGGAAGAGAAAAGGGGGAGGGGAGAGAGGAGAGGCTATAAAAGAAGGGGAGAGAAAAGAGGATATAAAAGGGGGAGAGGAGAGAATATAAAAGAAGGGGGGAGAGAAGAGAGGATATAAAAGAAGGAGGAGAGAGAAAAGATATAAAAGAAGGGGGGAAAGAAGATATAAAAGGGGGGAGAGAAGAGAGGATATAAAAGAAGGGGGGAGATAAGAGAGGATATAAAAGGAGGGAGAGAAGAGAGGATATAAAAGAGGGAGGAGAGAAGAGACGATATAAAAGGAGTGAATCTGGTTTCCCCATTGACTTTGCTTGTCAGAAGGTTGCAAAAGGGGATCACATGATCCTGGGACACTGTGACCATCATAAATATGAATCAGTTGCCAAGCATCCAAATGTAGATTGACTCTGGGGATGCTGCAACAGTCATAAGTGTGAAAAATGGTCATGTCACTTTTTTCACTGCCGTTATAATTTGAACAGTCACTAAGCGAACTGTTGTAAGTTGAGAACTACCTGTACTTTTATCACTTTCCCCCTTTTTAGTCAAGTTTTTGACACCTTGCTAGGCGACTGGTGGTACTCGAATATTGCCATATCCTAAAAGTGGTACAATCTGTGAAAAGGTTGAAAAGCCCTGCATCCAAAGCACCTGAAGGCAGGACAAGAAGCAATGGATAAGAAATTTATCAAAAAGAAATCCAATCTAAAACTAAGGAGCAATTTCCCTGACAGTGAAAACAATTAATCAGTGAACTGGCTTGCCTCCAAAAGTTGAGGTTTTTAAGAAAAGATTGGACAGCCGTTTGTTCGAAATGGTATAGTGTCTCCTGCTTGAGCAGGGAGTTGGACTAGAAGAACTCCAAAGTCCTTTCCAACTTTTTATTCTGCTCTATTATCGATTCCTGAAGTTAGCAATGAAAAATGCCACATATTCAGTCTTTAAAATGTATTTCCTTAAACATGAGTCTGCAAATTATACTTACAAGCATAGATTGCTATATTGTATTATGGTTTATAGGAAGGCTTCTTTCAACAATCAAAAAGTATAATTTGAGATTTAGGGGTACGTAATTTGCACACAAACAAGGTCATTTTTATATGGAGTCAGAAAATAATTTGAATGATATTTAAATCTGAGATGGTTAAGTATTTTATATGCTTGTTTTGACTGTATGAAAATTCTGCTGACAATTAACTGTCAAATACCTGAACATGCAAGATATTATTGAAATTTCTTCCTTATAATTAAGATACATATTAATGATTGAATCAGTTCACCCTTCTATACTTCAGAAACCTCAATTTTGGGACTGTTAGTCTACTTCACATGTCTTTGGAAAGTATTAAGTGGAAACATTTCTTAAATTATAAAGTATACTGATAAGAATGTTTGTGACTCTAAAAAGTGAACAGATGTTCATCTAAATTCTATTAGTAAAGTGATTCTTGTTAAACAATCTTATTAAATAATAAATAAAAAACCATAATGTACTGTATATTGACCATACTGAATTAACATTCACTTTGTTGCAAAATGTATGTGCAGTTTTGGATTTAGTAACTTGATAGCATGACCTTTAGTGGAAATCACTTCTTATCAAATGTTTCCAGTTCTTCTTAAGACAATCCTACATGGCTTGAGATACTTTGGTATTTTTCTTTACAAAATTGTTTCAACCTGTTGGTATTTTTGGACTATAGGTGACTGAACAAAATTTCAAATGAGTTAAAATCAGGAGTTCAGCTTAGCCATTTCAAAATGTAAAATTTCTTCAGCTTCAATATTTTATTATAGATCTATGTGCTTAGGGTAGTTATATACTACATAATCCATATTTAAGCTACAGATGATATTTAACTTGGACTATTGCAACACCAGCTACTGTATGTAAGGCAGCTTTTAGAAATGACCTGGAAGATGTGATTGGTCCAGAATGCAGGAAACACACTGTTTTGAGTGATGATCCCATGACTACAAAATAGCACTTATTTCCAAGTCATTGTACAGGTTACCATTAGGCTTCTGGGTCCAATTCAAATTGGTGCTTGTCACATGAGAAGTCTACTATGCTGTAGCAATAGAATGTATCAAATATACTTTTGCCAAACCTGACTGTCAGTCAGTTCTGAACATCTCGGGAGCGCTGGAGAGTTCCTCAATTTAAGCACCCAGGTTGCATTATGCTCTGCTTGCCCTAGAGCAGGGGTGTCAAACTCGCAACGTATCGTGACTTTTTTTCCGTTGCCGGCAATGGGGTGGGCGCGGTTTTGGCATGACGCATCCAGCCCAAGGGCCGGCAGTTTGACACCCCTGCCCTAGAGATATATCTAGCATATATACGTGTGTTTTTCTGTATTTCTTGCTTTGTTATATACCACCCAGAACCTTGTGACTCTTCACCTTTTTAAAAATATATATTTATTTCAAGAAAGTTGCATTAGGATGAGATTTTTAGGAAGCAGAAATCCTACATGGGACATTTCATTTTCTAAGATATTTAGGGAATCAAAGCATGCATGCAGTTTTAATAATAGGCATTTTTGTTCTTGAATAATATCAGAACAGAATAACAGAGTTGGAAGGAACTTGGAGGTGTTCTAGTACTCAACCCCCTACTCAGGCAGGAGACAAATGGCCATCCAATCTCTTCTTAAAAACTTCCAGTGTTGGAGCATTCACAACTTCTGGAAGTTGTTCCACCCATTAATTGTTCTGTCAGGAAATTTCTCCTTAGTTCTAGGTTGCTTCTGTCCTTGACTAGCTTCAATCCATCACTTCTTGTCTTGCCCTCAGGTCCTTTGGAGAATAGCCTGACTCCCTCTTCTTTGTGGCACCCCCTGAGATATTGGAACACTGCTATCATGTCACCCCTCATCCTTCTTTTCAGTAAACTAGACATACCCAATTCCAGCAACTGTTCTTTATTTGTTTTAGCTTCCAGTCCTGTAATCATCTTTGTTGCTCTTCTCTGCATGTTCATTGTTTGACTGTATATTTTTAAAAAGCATTTTGGAATTATATAATTATATAATTAAGCTTATTCAAGAAATATTAATTTTGTTACTATTATTCACTAATTTTATAACAATTCAACATAGCCTAATAAGGATGATTGAATTTTAGTGTTTTTTGGGTCTCATGCTAGTATAGTATAATATGGTATATTACATGCTGAATTTACTTTTTTTAAATATTCAATGGCAGTAACTATATTCAACTACACTACAGAAAAAATATATTAGAAATTACAATATGCTAATTTCTATGCATTTTTTTTAAACTAGTATTACACACAAGGGTTTCTATATGAATTTTTTTTTAAATTTTCTTTTTAATATATGAAATACTTCAAAGTAGAAATAATCTTTCATTTAAATTTATAATTAAGATCTTAAGATAAAACTTTATCTTTTTTGATTATGTGCCATCAAGTCGAGGTTAATTCGTAGCAACCACCTAAGATAGATTTTGTCCATGACAATCTGTGTCTAATCTAGACTTTCAATAGCGCAACCATCACCAATATAATTGAGCCCATCCACCTTGTTTTATACTTGGTACTGTGCCTTTAAAGATATTTAATTAATTTAATATATCTATAAAGAACCAATTAGATATGTACTGCCTTGTAATGTTTGACTTAGATTATTTAATAAAGATAATTAAAGAGGTGCGGTAGCTCAATGGCTTAAAAGATGCTGGAGAAGGTCTGCACTCTAGCGGTTCAAGTCCTACCACTGCATGATGGAGTGAGCTCCCATCACTTGCCTCAGCTCCTGCCACCCTAGCAGTTTGATAGTATATAAATGCAAGTAGATAAATAGGTATCACTTCGGTGGGAAGGTAACAGGGCTCTGTGTTTCACCACATGCTCTGCAATGCAGTGTGATATCATGCTGGCCACATGACCACAAAAATGTCTTCAGACACCACTAGCTCAATGGCCTAGAAACAGAGATGAGCACCAACCCGTAAAGTCACTACGACTTACAGACAAAACCCACGGGGACTTCTTTACCTTTACTTTTATTATAATCAAAAGACTGGGAAAAAGAAAAAAAGAGCAGGATACATAGAACACATAGACTATTAATTTTCATTATTTCAAAAGAAGAGTAAAGAGAGAAAAGTGGGATAATTTTGCATTTGTTCTAATAGATTTCCCCTCAAGTCACAAAAAGGGCATTCTGAATTATTACCATTAGCTAGTTAAAGAAACTTATTACCTGAAACATTTTCAGCCATTCTTGAAGCCCAGTTGGTGGTTGGATAGATGTAATGCGACGGCGTTGCTGTCCTTGACCATTGGCTGCTCTCAGATCTCCAAACGTAGTTGGTGTTGCTGAACAAGGCACAAGCCCAGTAGTGCTATGGCAGGGGGAATAATTAATTTAGTTTCCAGAAATATTTATTTCTATTAAATATAACATTTCCTTTAGCAAGCTCAATTCTAATTATTTAAGTAAATTTCATTATTATTAGCACATTTTATGCAATCCTATTTCCTTTACAAATTCAGTATTCTGGTATTTTGTAAGGCTATGAAATGTCCAAAAAGGCTGTAATTAAACCGTATAAAATTAACAAAATGTGAGTCACGTGTAGCTTAATTTATTGAAGAAGGGATGTTATCTATAAGCAGTAATAGGGAATCTGAAGTATTACTTTAGATGTATCAAAGGGCTTATACTGATTCACTAGTATTTTTGAGCTTCAGTTAAGTAGTCAAATTACTTTAAATCCCCAAACCCCTGGTGTTTATATAACAGTTTATAGTCATCTGGGCACTGCTAGGTAATATGCTGAATTTTAGCCATAAAACCTCAAAGTGAATTCATGTGGAAAGTGCAAACAAAAATAGAGCAAAAATAGCCACTGGGAATTAAAGGGAGTAGCACTATACATAGGAAACTTGATTTTTCATAAACAAATAAATCCTCCCCCCCCCCCGCAGATGCACATTGAAAAAGCAAAAGTAACTAAACCAATATAACTTTTGAAAACCTGTCAGGAAGAATTAGTACATCCAGTTATTATGGAATGATGACTGTCCACTGAAAACAGAGTGGTAAAGACAGTAAGGAGTAAAATAACCTAGTTGAGTGTTTTACAGCTTATAGTATGCTCGGAAAGACAGAGGACTGGCAATACTAATCAAAGTAGAAGCATAATGCACAAATATTTTATTGCACCTTTACTTGTGAATAATGTGCAAATGGTACTGTGGCCATCAATTAACAGTATCTTTATGTAACCCTAATTCAACTTTCTCTTTTTCTTCTCCCCTTTATAGCTATCCAAATCTGTTCTGGATTGTCCAGAAAATATAGTATTTGGAATTATCTTTATACAAATATTAATCAAAACTAAAAATAAAGTTTTAATCAGAACTGTATGCTAAGCAACAGTATAAAAAGCAAATATATAGCAATCATGAAATGGTTTAAATATCTCTTAGTCCCTGCAGCATCATTGTTACCTAATACAGGTAGTCCTCGACTTACGACAATTAAGCCCAAAATTTCTGTTGCTGAGACACTTGTTAAGTGAGTTTTGCCCATTTTATGATCTTTCTTGCCTCAGTTGTTAAGTGAATCACTGCAGTTGATAAGTTAGTAAGCCAGTTGTTAAGTGAATCTGGCTTCCCCACTGACTTTGCTTGTCAGAAGGTCGCAAAAGGAGATCACATGACCTTGGGACACAGCATAAATCTGAACCAGTTGCCAAGTATCTGAATTTTGATCACATGATCATGGGGATGTTGCAAATGTCATAACTGTGAAAAACAATCATGAGTCTCATTTTTCAGTGCTGTTGTAACTTTGAACAGTCACTAATGAACTGTTGTAAGTCGAGGATTATCTGTATTAAAAATTAGAGCTAGGAAAATCTTCAAGTTTTAAAATAATTTTAACCTCTGTGTTATGTTGTTGATTACAAGCATATTTCATACTGACTTGCCTTTGAACAGATTAAATTATGAAAAATACTTCACAAAATGTCTGAATAGCAAAAAGTTTTGCTTAGAAATTCAAGGCTTTAACTCATAGTATTTCTAATCAGTGTATTTATTGCTAACATACATTTGAATATTTAGCTGCTGACTTATTTCCTTCCCAGTTCTTCTGAGACTCAATTACTATAGGGCTAAATATTTGAAAAACATTTGTGTAGGAATACTAAAATGTATTTGAAAGAAAAATGGAGATATGGTTTTCTATTTTCAAGCATTTTCAGTTAGAAGGACTTCAGGAAGTAGGGCTACAAAAAAAAAGACTTCTGCTTCAGAGACTACAGTTAAAGAGACCAGAAGTCAAAAACACTCTAGATCAGAGGTCCCCAAACCCCGGTCCGTGGACTGGTGCCAGGCTGCAACATGCCAGAAACCAGGCCGCACAAACAAGCAAAGCCCCATCCATGGGATGCAGGCAGCACACAAAACCATGTATTCTCCGGTCTGTGGAAAAACCTTTCTCCACGCAACCGGTCCCTGGTGCCCAAAAGGTTGGGGACCTCTCCTCTAGATGGATCAGTTATCTGATTCAGTATATAAGATAGTTTTTTGTGTTTAACTGCATTATTTTATTATTTTTCATTACAATCTCCCATTGAAAACAAAATTAGGATCTAATGTCTAATAAGGATATTACAGCGCAAATTAAATTACTTGATTTTTCATAGAGTTAAATTTTATCTTAAGATTATAATAAGAATTCATTTGTATTATCTATTATTTTCATTCGTCTAATAAAAAATTCAAGGGATTTTTGATTTTATTGGTACAGGTTACTAAATGATGTGAAATCAATTCCAAATATTCCGTCTGTAATTCAAATCCCAAAAGTAACATTGCCTCATAGTAATATTGTCTTAAAAATGCATTGTTTTGTAGGAGCATCTATATTATTTCCCCCCAAAATTAAAAATCATTAGAACCAATTAGGCTAGAATGAAGAAGTTCTCATATTTTTAATGTTAACTTCAGCCTCAATGTAAGTCCAGAGTCACACTTTTGTAAGCTGGGGGGTCATACAAATATTTATCAAATTTATTTGCTGCCCATCTTGCAGTTCAGGAAACTCCGAGTATGACAGATTTTTTTTTATTTCTTAAGAGTTAACTGTGTTGAAGAAGTAATTGTGAATAACATATAAATGAATATATTTCAATTAATAAAGAATTTAGAAAAGAATTTATATTTAAATAATAGATAAACAGCCTGGAAAGCAAGTGTTCCAGTGATGCAGATTTGTACATGACAAAATGCAGCAGAACTGTATTTAGTTGTTATGGCAACCAGTTAGTAGTAAAGCTGAACTGAATGCACTGATACTGAAATTCCTGGCCAAAAGAAATTAAAGGGTTGATAAACTGACAAGGCTGGCTCATGATGAATGTATGTTGCTTTAATTTATAAATGGAACTCTGCACTCTTGTACGGTTATAATTCAATGAGTCACGAAGTATCATGCTGTTGCATGCAAGAAAGTTATGATTAGCATCAGATATATTGTCAATTCTATATTTCAAACAATCTAGTAAACTGTTAAGTGTCCTGACCTGCAAGAGTCTTTGCATGGGGACAGTGCTATAAAACCCATTATTTTTAATTCAGAATTAAAATATTTCTGTAGCACTTAAATGTCAAATTTTGGTCCTTTGCAGAGAACTGAGTTTTTGTTTCAGAATAAACATGAAATAGGTGCCTGGACAGCATATGATAAAGTATCTGAAAACAGATGACAGATGACACCAAATTACCTTGTATATTCTGACACTTTACAGGGTTTCTTTCCCAGTGAGAAAGAACGGACCTCCGAGCCATGGTCTAACTTTCTTTTCATCTGTAAAATTGGACAAGAAAAAAAGATGTTAGCTTACCACCTTAAGATAGAACTGTAACGAACAGAGTGATATTTTCATTTATATTACTTTGAAAAAAACCTCCCTTTTTATCGACCCCTTAGTCCCTTTGAATGAACACTCTGATTTATAGTTAAAAAAATAAAAAATGAAATAATTTCACTAATCAACCTTCTGTGTAATCTTGCATGCCATAATTACTAGGCTTCCAGAATATTTGCTATATTTATTTCTACACACTTGTACATTATAATTTGTCTTCTATAATCTGGTTACATAGATTTATAAGTACTAGCATTTTAAGTTGCTCAGAATGAAAAAAAATGCATAAAAATACGAAGGAAGATGAGATTAAAATGAGATCCACATTGCCCCCACTTTAATAACTTTCTGAAAAAGATTAAAATCCTGCTTATTTTCCCAGGCCTTGGAACTGGATGGTTATGGAAGTCTTATGATTTTGTTTTAGTTTTTTGTCAGCTGTGTTCTTTCATATTTGTTTTTTTTTCTATTTCTTTTTAATTGTAAGTTGTTCAGAATTAAGGACTCGGGTGGCTTACAACCGAATGAATAAATAAAAAGGTTCTTGTATAATTATTTGAGAAACATTTTATGAAAAGGAATCAAGGACATTAAATTCCTTTTCTGTGAGATGTTCCTTGTATTTCTAACTCTTATTGATAGATTTAATAAAACTATTTTTTCCTAATGAGAATAATGTGGGAGGGGAGTGTGAATGTATGAAGATTTGACTCCAGAGAATTTCTTAAAAGGTTTTGTTTTAAAAGTACATCTAAAAAGAAAATATACCTAGCAATCAGCATATTGAGTCAAACAAATTATTAAATGTTAATACGCTCAATGATTTTTAGAAACTGCTAGGGCAAGCAATTGAAATTAAATCTGTATGCAAGAATTTTATAGTTTCATTACTGTATAAAATTGCTTAGGACAGGTTTATTAAAATCTATTTATAATGCAAACTTTTCAAATTTGACCAATGCAGCCATAACTTGCTACACTGGCTAAGTAACATGGCATAATATGCTTGAGCAGAATGATGAATATTGAATTTGATGGAATTTATTATTGTAGATATTATATAATGTTTTAAATAATTGCTATTATACCAATATTTTCATATTGGTTTTTGAAAATGGCCTTTATAATGTCCAAGGCACGCTGCCCTTCAAAGCAAATTATGTTTATTTTTCTCCTATTAAATGGATATGCACTAATTATTGAGCTGGTACTGGTGCTTTGGTACCAATAACAAAGATACAGTAAAATTTTCTAAAGCTTTAAAATGTACTTATGTCCTTTCACCCAATGTATTACATTTGATTTTGGACAATACTCTATGTAAATTGCTATGCATATTCATTTCACTTTCTCAGTAATGAAGCTATTCTTATAGTTAAATCTATCTGATTCTAGTTCATATGGAGCATAACTCCGCATGTTACCACACAGAATTAAAAATCAAAATGAGAAAACAACCTTCTTTGCAAGCATGCCTCTTCTTTAAAACAAGACACAGAATAACAGAAACCATATTTTTACCCATGTGCAGGCGAATAAGGAAACCACTGGAAAAGGATTACTTATTTTACTATATAGATCAACCCTATATTAACATTAAAGTGTTTATTCAGGAAAATATTTTCAATCTTTAATTTGATGTTCCTATGGGATAGTTTAATATAAAAAAGACATTCACAAAAAAAAATTTCTTCAGGCAAATTTAGGGAGTCAGAACTGTAATATAAACTCCCATGTTAAACACAACTTCATTGTCTCAGAAGTACAGGATATATTCTAAACACTTTCTATAGTTGCCAAAGAATGTTATCAAACTCTCATTTTCTTAATATTTGTATTAAACTTTTTCTATCCCTATTTAGTCTAGATTGTAAAGTATGCAATAGCTCTGCAATGCACACTATTAAAAAAAAGATCCTAATAAATTATCATACATCATCCTGTAAAGTTTATTCCCTTCAGAATAATCTAATGCAGAGCTACTACATAATGTAAAACATGATTCATAAATACTCATGAAAACATTTGAATCCTATAGGAAAGCATTATATAGTATTAGCATTATTATCTGAAAGAACAAATCCTGTAGCCTGTTTTCTGCACTGCTACTGGGAATGCACCAGGCACATTTTTAAAATTCCTCCCCGATGCAAATATTAACATAGAAGCATAAGAATTATTTGCTTTCAAGGTTAGCAGCATTAATAAAAAAATAATACTTTTGAAGACAATACGCGAAAGAGAATACGGGAGGTCTAATTAGAAACAAGCTTAAAGCGCTGAGCTGAATGTGAAGACCCATTTCAGTCGAAGGTAAATAATCTGATCTTTTCCTGGTTTCTCATGCAGATTTTTAAATAAAAGCATTTCGCATCTCACTGAGCCTTTTCGCTATTTGCCTTTATCCAGCACACAGAATTTTAAGCATCCAGCCATCCACTAAGAGGAGGGGGGCAACTAACGGAGATACTGCAGCCATCTACAATGATACGGATTTTTCCTCCCTTCCTCTTCTGCCTAACATAGAGAATAATAATTGCCTCTTTCAAAAGCGCGCGAGTTACTTACTTTGTAAAAAATCATCTTTAAAGTGCCGTAGAAGCCCATGTTGTCGGTATTTTTTCCCTTTAGAGATTCCGTGCCCCCAAGTATTCGGCTGCTTGGTAGTCGCTGACAATATAAACCTTTTTCAGGTAGGTATGTCACAGACTCTAATGTGGACATGCTCGGGCACGTCAGAAAAGGAAGACTGGGCAACAGAACCAGCAACCAAACTCCACTGCGAACGACAAGGAAGCTCGCGATCCAACAGCTTCTCCCGGCACACATACATACGCAGGGCTTGTCGAAGAAGAACTTGAGGGAATAATGAGATCGGGAGGGAAGATTATTGGAGGAGACTTTGCCCAGTCAAAGCCTTGACTGAACGGATTCCTCCCTCAGCGGCGCAGAGAGATCGGATTACATCTTCCCTCACGCTGAGAATGGTGCAGTCCAAGTTTCAGCAATGCAGACTGCACATCAATTACATGGTGCTCAGTTCCAAGGAGCCTGTGAGCATACAGCATGGGAAGGACTTCGGCAGGAAATTAAAGGAGCCCCATGCCTTGCTCACATTGGCCACTGGGACTGGGGAAACACGGAAACTCTATCGTGCCGAGGCCAATAATTTATCTCCCTCGTTTTAGGCAAGCAGAATAGTACTGGCTAATTCTAAATTGCCAGCTGCAGCAAACAAGTTAATTTTCTCTCATTACAAGTGTACTGTGGCCCTCAGGCAAGCTGTCTGCACCTTCAAGCCAAACCTAATGGATATAGAAAATGCTCCATAAAGTACAGTTAATTGTATAATAGTCTGAGATAAGCATTCCTTTTGGCAATCTCATTTCTTATTTGAGAAAAACTCATGACATTGGAATATTTAATATTCAGTCCAATCTTACTAAGCATCATCTACCAGGAAGATATAAATATTAAGCTGCAATTCCAAAATGAGATCATCTAATTCACCTTAAATGTGGCATGAGGAAAATGTTTTCTAATTGCTTTTGGTTAAAACTAAAATGAAAAATATTTATTCCATGACATGGTAACTTGGTTCCATCACACTTTTTTTTAAAGTGTGTTTTTAAATCTTAAAATCTTTTAAAATATACTAATTATAGCTTTTACTCAGAAGGTATGAAATTACAGATAAAAAATGAAAAATACTTAAGAAATTTAACTGAATATCTCAGGAGTCATGTGACCATTTCACTTTCACCATTAGATACTTATACCCCACAGTAGCCTATTAAGGAGGGGCAATCAAAGGGAAGGCTTGAATATTCTATCAGGAAACAAGCAGTGCCCTGTTCCCTTTGATTAGTTCCTACTATTAGTAAATACAGCTCACTAATAAACGAAAGACAAGGAACTAAGTTTTTTTTTTTAAAAAAAAATGTATCAACTCAAAACAAGACACAATTGGAAGTTCTTGATTTCTTATGTTGATTTTGTTTGAGAGGAATAAACCAACCTCACTCTAAGCAATCATGGACAAAAGCCATGGTCATTGCTACAAAGAGCTAACAGGATTTATCAAAACCCAGCAGTTCAACATCTATAAAAGGAGAATGATTTATACTGCAGGGAGATAAAAGGAGTACAACATTATACAGTATATTCTAGATGCACAAACATAAAATGATCAGCAGAAGTTTGCTAAATCAAGTAGAACTATCACATGTTCTGAACATGATGCTTTCTCTACTGTTAATAACTGCAGTATGGCACTTTGTGGAAGGTATGTTCATAGTTTCCCAGATGGCATCCTTGCCATTAACACACTGTACTTTCCCTCCCTCGTACTGTAGTATAAAACAGTAAGAAAATCCTTTTGATTTTAATTTGTCTATAGTCTATTATTTACTTGAATAAAATTCCCTTCAATTTGTTATGCTAAAAAATAGTTCTTGGTTTTTTTTTAAAGTGTGCATATAATATGTGAGTTTGTAACTTACTATCTATTAGCAAGCAACTCCACACACCATGATTTGCACCATTCTGTTGATTCCAATTATAGGAAATGTAAGAATCATACATATTATATATGTAAGTCCTCGATTTACAACTATTTGTTTAGTGATCTCAAGCTTACAACAGCACTGAAATAAGTGACTTATGACTGTTTTTCCCATTTATGACTCTTGCAGCATCCAACAATCATGTGATCAAAATTCAGATGTTTGGCAACTGGCTTATATTTAGACAGTTGCAGTGTCCCAGGGTCATGTGATTCGCTTTTGAAATCTTCTTACAAGCAAAGTCAATGGGGACTTTGCTTAACAACTATTACTAAATTAATAATAGCAGATTCACTTAACAACTGTAGCAAGAGTGTCACAAAGTGGGGCAAAACTGACTTAACAACTGTCTCTCTTAGCAACAGGAATTTTGGCTCAATTGTGGTCGTAAGTCAAGGACTACCTGTATTAGGTAACAATGATGCTGCAGAGACTAAGAGATATTTAAACCATTTCATGATTGCTATATGTTTGCTCTTTATACTATTGCTTAGCATACAGTCCTGAAACAGTACAGTTCTTGCCATAATATGAAAAATAAGATATAATTCTGTATTGTTTTCTTCTGTTCAGTTGTGTCCAATTCTTAGAGACTGTCTTTAGCTTTCTTGGCAAGGTTTTTTAGAAGTGGTTTACCATTGCCTGCTTCCTAATGCTAAGAGAAAGTGACTGGCCCAAGTTCACCCATCTGGCTTTGTGCCTAAGGTGGGGCCAGAACTCATAGTCTCCTGATTTCTAGCCTGATGCCTTAACAACTATACCAGACTGGCTTTCAAAATTCTATGTAGAAAAGGGTTATTTATATATATTGCAGTAACTAATAAGGCATACAGCATTGCATGTTTATTCTCGTCTAATTACAATCTCATGAGGACAGATAGTGGGAGTCTGTTTTCTGTTCTTCCCTGGTCAGTGACATCATCCCTCCCATCCACATTACCTCTGAATATTGGAAATTAAATATAGAATAGGAAGCCAGCTTATGTAGTTACCTTTATAATTCAAAACCCTGACAACAAATTTTCTGATGAAAATCTGATTTTCCACTAATATTAGAGAATGAAAAACTTGTTTCTATATTCTTTCATCGCAGGAACAGTTTAGAATGGGAGAGTACAAAATATGTACCCCAGGATAAACATGGGGCACTAATACAGTATATATTGTATACTGTATACATACATATATATTCACATACACACATACATGCATAATTCACAAATAATAGAACCTGTTTGGTGTAGTGGTTAATGTGCTGGCCTATAAACCGGAGACAGTGAGTTTTAGTCCCTCCTTAAGCATGAAAGCCATCTTGGTGACTTCATGCCACCCACTATCTCTGAGCCCACCCCCCTCATACGGTTACTACTATGGGAAAAATAGGAGAAAGAAATAATATGTATGCTTATTATCTTGAGTTACTTATATAGTAATAAAGACAAGATAAAATCTAATAAATTAGATATAATAATAAAGTAATAAATATATCTGGAAAAATCTACTTGAAATATCAGTCAGTACAGTATCCAATTTAGAACACAACAGGTAGTTTAGTATTTATAGACAAGAAGTAACTCAATGGCAGAATACACGTCCTAGATTCAAACCACTTAAAAAGTTAAAAAGTATCTTTGTCTATGAAGTGGTGAGATGATAGATTTGTAGGCCTTGCTGTGGGGAAAGTCAAACAAAATGTTCACTTTACGTCCTTTAATCTAATATGTCAGGGGAAAGGTTTGTCCAGAGTCTTCCTCCCTATGCTCAACTGTCGCAAGTCCAAATAAATGGTTAAAAATAACTCTATATTTAGTCTGAATTATGCAGTATGTATGTATGTATGTATGTATGTATGTATCTATCTATCTATCTATCTACAATTTGCATTAACTAGGCATCTTACAAAATTATTATAATAATGATATGCCATAAAAAATAGTAAATCAGAGTTATTGCACCTTGTCTCGCCAATGATTCTTGATACAGTTATTAGATATATTCTATATCCTGCTGGCACTTAAAACAAAATTCTAGAGGAAGTAAGAAATTAATACTATTTCAATCATTTTTTCAGATATATCTCTATTTTCTTCAAAACACTTATGTAGCATAGTTTAATGGACCCCTCTGTTTCATTTTATTATGACAAATTCACCAAAATAGGTAATGTTCAGGGAAAGGCTGATATTAAATAAGACAATAACATTAAAATTAACATGAAATTAGGTTGTTGTCTCATAGTAAGGAGGGAAGAAATGTAAGTCTTATATCCACAATTTACATACAGAATTGAGATGCCTAGATTAATAGTCTGTCAAAAACAAATAATTATTTAAAGCTAACAACTTTCCAGTAATAATAATAAATAAATCAGGGACAAACAGGAATCAAGTGAGGATGAAGGAATCAAAAATACTCTGTGTTAAGAGAAGGCAATCAGCTCCCTCAAGCTGCAACCTAAGTAAGTGCAGATGATTTACTTTTAAATAGTTTAGACAAGAACAATTTTTAAAATTTAAAGTTAGCAAATATAAAGACTAAATTATTAATTATAAAAATTATATGAGGAGGGGGAGGAGGAAAACTTATTAGGAAGCCAAAATCCAAAACTGAGGAACTAATATTGAGTTCCAATCTATAATTTCTTCATTACCAGTATCTTATAATAAAATAGTTGCTCCATTTATGCTGGTATAGTCGAGAATTTTGAAAGCATATAGACTATCATCTGAATGTCTTAAAACTGCCATGGTGGTTTAGAAAGACAGACAGAGAGACAGGCAGGCAGGCAGATTCAGAGCTGTACTATATAGTATTATACAGAAGGTACATTACTTAAAATAAGCCCTTAAAATGAAGTCTAAAATGGATATATAGTTGTCATCTCGTTTATTTTGGTAAAAAATAAAAAAATCTTTATTTTCTTTGCTATCTCCAGTTAAAGGATGAATGTTGGGAAAGAAGAAAGCTATTCCTATAATTTGCACTAGCAAAGGTCTTGCAACAGTTTTATACCATTTACTGATAGTCCTTGTTCTTGGTTGTTGCTATTAAAGGCTAGAATAGTTGCAATAAGAGCGTCCTTATAAATTATCATGGAAAAAGCAGTCTACCTTCCATGAGACCTGGGTAGACCAGAAGGCCAGTGTTTCTCTTTCAAAATTGTGCCTGTCTGGATTTCCTATGTGATATTAGTTTGGACTCCAGAGCAAGGTAGATAAGGTAGTGGTTGTCATTTGGGAAACCTTGATGGCTTTCAGAGGTTCTGTAATGCATTTAAACTGGATGCGAGACCCTGATGCAAAAGATAATTATATCTACAAGTTGGCAGTGGAATCACTAAATTTGATAGTCCTTGAGGTTTATCATGTCTCTGGATAACACAGAACATAGACCTATTCTATCAGTTATGATCCTGATTGAAAAACATTAAGATCCTGTAGTTTCCTAAAAGAAACACATGATCTGGTTTTTTTTTAATCTCCGGGCATTGCAACATGATTTGAAGATAAAGTTCAGATCAACACTTCAACTGAAAAGGTAAGTTAACAAATTCATCAAAAATCAAATCAATTATTTTTTCTATGTTGCAAGACCAGAAAATAATCCTCAAGCTGGTGGGCAAAATTTATTTGAACAATTTCTATCCATGATTTATAAAGTAGAGGGCTTTTAAATCTGTATTCTCAGAGATTTGCCCATGGCAAGAAAATAAGCCTAAGTCTGATAAAAGACTTAGTCATGAAGAGACCCTGATTCACAAGCACTACACTTTCACTTTTTTCATAGAAGGTCTTTCCCTAGCCATTAACTAAGGTTTGGGGGGTGTTAGATTTTTTTTTAATCCCATCTTTTATTATTTTTATACATAACTCAAGGCAGCAAACATACATTTCTTCCTTTACCTGTTTTTCCCTAAGAACCCTGTGAGATAAATTGGGCTGAGAGAGTGTGTTATTGGTCTAAAGTCATCCAGGCAACTTTCATACCTAAGGAAGGACTAGAACTCATAATTACTATCTTTTAACAACTAAGTTGAATTCAATGTCTTTTTAGAGTAGGAGGGGAAAATGTTTTATAATC
This sequence comes from Azemiops feae, assembly GCA_023970755.1. NCBI lineage: Eukaryota > Metazoa > Chordata > Lepidosauria > Squamata > Viperidae > Azemiops > Azemiops feae. The sequence goes on from JALGBA010000135.1 coordinate 70,175, forward strand.
TTTTAAGTGTCAGGATCTTTTGCAGCAACTTGCTTTTTTTGATTATTTAACAGCAAAATCTCCATCAATTCATCTAAACCAGGGGTGTCAAACTTGCACTGTCATGTGACATGTTGCAACGTATCACGACTTTTTTTCCATTGCCGGCAATGGGGTGGGCACGGTTTCGCCATGACGCATCTGGCCCGCAGGCCAGATGTAGCAGATGACAAGTTGATAAAAGCTAATAAAGCTTTTATCTTGAAAGGTCATGGTTACTTAAATTACTTTTGATAATTTATATTGGTAATTTTTAATTCTGACTATATCATTTCTCTATATTTTTATAATGTCAACATATTTATTATTATTTTTATCTCATACTTATTACTTTAAAATATAAAGTTTGCATTTCTTTTCTTAATGATGTTGCTATTATAATTCCTAAGAAATAAATCAAATTTAACAGAATCTTTCAATTTATGCATGACTAAATTTATACTATACTTTGGACTTTACATAAATTATTAAATAATTAATTCAAGCCCATTATTGATGATTTTGGAGTTTTAGGACAAAAATGTTTCTAAAGGATGCCTACTGATTGCAGCTATTAATAGAATTATATGAATATCATCTAATAGAATATGATCTAGAATATTTATGCAAGCAGTTTGTTTAAATACGTTCAGTTGAATATTAGATAAAGTCAATCTTCAAGTAGAAAAAACCTCCCTCCCCTAAAATGGGAAGATGTTGATCTGAGTAAGATTTTTGGTTCAATCCTCTCTATTTCTTTATCAGCAGTGGCTCTGTAGTCCTGAAATTCTGAAACTGAACATGTTTGGGTTCTACATAGGTCCTTTTATGTGCAAAGGTATATTTTACAACTGTCTTATGATTATTTCCCAAATTTATAACTATCATTTTTTTATTAAAGTATTTATGCTTTGCTTTTTAGTGAGATAATAAAGGCTAATAGATAATGAATAAGTCATATCATCAGATAGGAAAATTAAGTAGGCAGTTGTGCAAAGAGGCCATTTTCCACTTTCATCCGTTAATTTATATTCTAAAAAGGGTTTCCAAAAGCTGAATACCTCTCAAGCTCTGAATTCATAGGCTGACCTTAGTCTTTCTCAGAATGATTTTTAATGTAGTCTGCTATCAGCAAAATCCGTTTAAAATACATGCCCCATCTGCCACTTTCCCAAATGCAAAAGAACTTCTTATACTTGCAGACAGTGTAGCTTCTGCCTGCTTCACTCTTCTAAATACCAGCTGTATGATAATGAGCAAAAACAGCCGAAAAATACTGCACAATAACAAAGCTGGTACGAAATGGGCAAAACAACGCTCCCACTCAAAGCAGCAGTGGCAGCATGAACTTTACAGATTATCCATTGAACAGAGATGGGGGAGGTTTGGGGAAAAAAGAAAAGGGCCTGTACAGATAGTTAAAGAGGGGAGGATCCATGGGAAGAATGAAACTCAAGAAGGGGTACAAGTGCTGAATGAAAAGCCTAAATTCTAAGGTACTTTTGTTAATATGCATGAATCAGTTCTTCACATTTTCCACAGCTTATTTCTGATGTACTATGATATGCCAATTGCCATACCGATCATTTACATATTCAGTTTGATTTCCAAAAAAGGCAGAAATTTCCTATAAAAGTTGTCTATTCACAAATTATCATTGGGATCTACAGAGGATACGATGAAAGCAATATTTATAAATTACCATACATTATTTCTCATAAAGTTTTCTATTTTCAGTGAGAACGCACTCTTCTTTTTATTTATTTCCCCTCCCAATGATTGCAAAGGCTCCCTAAAAGGAACAAAAAGTATTTTCAATATATGCTTCAGCTTCAGGAAATGTTAGTTTTGTTTTTTAAAATCATACATACTTGCTCAATTCTTTGATTACTTGAAAATCCAACCATGATAAAAACATGTTAAGTATTCAAATATCTTACAATCAGTATTATCAGTATTGTACACATTTATATAATTTGTATTGCTAGTCCGGCCCTCTCAATTCCTGGCAAATAAATGGGGAAGAAATGGAGGTAGTGACAGATTTTATTTTCCTGGGCTCCAAGATCACCGCAGATGGAGACTGCAGCCAAGAAATTAAAAGATGCTTGCTCCTGGGGAGGAAAGCTATGGCAAATCTAGATAGCGTACTAAAAAGCAGAGACGTCACCCTGCCAACAAAAGTACGTATAGTCAATGCTATGGTTTTCCCAGTTGCAATGTATGGCTGTGAAAGTTGGACCATAAGAAAGGCTGAGCACCAAAGAATTGAGGCCTTTGAACTATGGTGCTGGAGAAGACTCCTGCGAGTCCCTTGGACTGCAAGGCGTTCAAACTGGTCAGTCCTAGAAGAGATCAACCCCGACTGCTCTTTAGAAGGCCAGATCCTGAAGTTGAAACTCAAATACTTGGCCACCTAATGAGAAGGAAGGACTCACTGGAGAAGAGCCTGATGCTGGGAAAGATTGAGGGCAATAGAAGAAGGGGACGACAGAGAATGAGGTGGCTGGATGGAGTCACTGAAGCAGTAGGTGTGAGCTTAAATGGACTCCAGAAGATGGTAGAGGACAGGAAGACCTGGAGGAACGTTGTCCATGGGGTCGCGATGGGTCGGACACGACTTCGCAACTAACAACAACATTGCTAGTCATGAAAGATAAAAATTATGGCACCCACTGAAGCAAAGGCAATCATCATCGTCATCACCATCATCCCTTGTTTGGGAGCTTTCCAGATTTATCTTGCCAGTATTAATGATGCTGGATTAGGATAAAGTTAGATCCAGCAATGCATATAATTTCAGTGTTTGAATTGTAAAACTATTGAATTATGAAGACCATGGAATCCAGGAAATATGGAAAATCTGTATACTACATATTACATTAATTCCGAGAAACCTTATTTGAACCAAGGTATACATCTACACAATTACAGTGAAATATGTATATTGGCTGATATTTTTCCTATCTCAGTGTTATTATTTTTTCTTAAAATGTAGTTTTACTTTGATGGTTATAGAATAACTGCTTTGGCCATTTTTCCTTACATCTTAACTATTTACAATAAATGAAGTTTGTATTGTACAATCCTGACTTCTACATATAGTATTTTTCATTATATACTGCACTAGAAACAACATATAAATCCAATCAAATTAGTATGCTAATTATAATACCTAAATGATCACCAGTCCTCAAAGACTGTCAAGCATATCATAGTCCAGGGGTCCCCAACCTACGGTCCATGGACCAGTACCAGGCCGCAGCATGCCAGCAACCAGGCCGCACAAACAAGCAAAGCCCCATCCATGGGATGCAGGCAGCACACAAAGCCACGCCCCCTCCGGTCCGCGGAAAAACCTCTCTTCACGGAACTGGTACCCAAAAGGTTGGGGACCTCTGTCATAGTCAATACTTTATAAAAAGTAATAAATTTTCATTAATCACTGCTAGAGAGGAAAAAGAGATATTAACAGTTTTTCTTTTCTCAGTATATCTGTGAAAGAAATACAGAAAAGAGTATTAAGGAATACCAAAAATACTGAATTATTTTTCTGTTTGTTCTTTTTTTAAAAAATACATTGATTAGATTTAACTAGATCTTTATTCTGAGTAGATAATATAAATACTCATTATTATTCTTATACTTATTAATTTTTAGAATATGTTAATTAAGATTTATTTATATATTTCTTTCTTATCATCAAATCAGTTTAGGTCAAATAGAAGAGAAAGAAAATAGAAAAATTAGCATTAGTTTAATAAATTATTTTTCCATACCAATCTAAATAATAATAATAATAATAATAATAATAATAATAATAATAATAATAATAATAATAATAATAATAATAATAATAATAATAATAATAATGTTGGAAGGGACCTTGGAGGTCATCTAGTCCAACCCCCTGCTCAGGCAGGAAACCCTATACCATTTCGGACAAATGGCTGTCCAGTCTCTTCTTAAAAACCTCCAGTGTTGGAACATTCACCGCTTCTGGAGGCAGGTTGTTCCACTGGTTAATTGTTCTGTCAGGAAGTTTCTCCTTAGTTCTAGGTTGCTTCTCTCCTTGATTAGTTTCCATCCGTTGCTTCTTCTCCTGCCTTCAGGCGCTTTGGAAAATAGCTTGACTCCCTCTTCTTTGTGGCAGCCCCTGAGATATTGGAACACTGCTATCATGTCCCCCCCTCATCCTTCTCTTCATTAAACTAGACATACCCAATTCCAGCAACTGTTCCTTATATGTTTTAGCCTCCAGTCCCCTAATCATCTTTGTTGCTCTTCTCTGTACTCTTTCTAGAGTCTCAACATCTTTTTTACATCGTGGTGACCAAAACTGGATGCAGTATTCCAAGTATGGCCTTACCAAGGCATTGTAAAGTGGCATTAATACTTCATGTGATCTTGATTCTATCCCTCTGTTAATGCAGCCTAGCACTGTGTTGGCTTTTTTGGCAGCTGCAGCACACTGTTGGCTCATATTTAAGTGATTGTCCACTAGGACTCTGAGATCCTTCTCACAGTTACTACTATTGAGCAAGGTACCCCCTATACTATACCTGTACATTTGGTTTTTCTTGCCTAAATGTAGAACCTTACTTTTTTCTCCATTGAATTTCATTTTTGTTAGATAGCGCCCAGTGTTCAAGTCTGTCCAGATCCTTCTGTATCTTAAGCCTGTCTTCTGGAGTGTTGGCTGTTCCTGCCAGCTTGGTGTCATCTGCAAATTTGATGAGTTCCCCATCTATCCCCTCATCCAAATTGTTGATGAAGATGTTGAAGAGCACTGGGCCCAGAACAGAGCCCTGGGACACCCCACTACACACTTCCCTCCATGTAGATGTGGTTCCATTGAGGACCACACGCTGAGTACGGCCAGTCAGCCAGCTACGAATCCATCTGGTGGTGATGCTGTCTAACCCACATTTTTCTATCTTATCGAGTAGTAGGTTGTGATCTACTTTATCAAATGCCTTACTGAAGTCCAAGTAAATTATATCCACAGCATTCCTCTGGTCCACTAATTTTATCACCTGGTCAAAGAATGCAGTAAGATTTGTCTGGCATGATCTGTTTTTGGCAAACCCATGTTGGCTTTTAGTAATGACTTTGTTTGCCTCTAGGTGTTCGCTGATTCGTTGTTTGATTATCTTTTCCAGAATCTTCCCAGGTATTGAGGTCAGGCTGATAGGTCTATAATTTCCTGGATCCATTTTTTTTCCTTTTTTGAAGATGGGAACTACATCAGCTCTTTTCCAGTCCTCTGGTAGTTCCCCAGTGCTCCAGGATCTTTGAAAAATATAGTTCAGTGGTTCTAAGATCACATATTTGAATATTTGAATACAATATTTAAACCCTATTTAAATATTTAATATTTAAATATTTGAATATTTGAATACAATATTTAAACCCTAAAAATTGCAAAGGATATACATAATTTTTGCAAAGCCATGATTTAATTTGTTTAACAAAGTATCATTTCTGCAACATTCTCAAAATACTTGCAGAATTTGTACCAATTCATCTCAACACTATTTTATTATAGTGTTGCAGTGCCCCTACATGTTCACTAATGGAAAAGCATGTCAGTTTATTATTAAACAGCATCCAAAGGTCTCAAAAATTGCTAGTACTTGCTAAGTACTAGAACGATGTTTTTAATAATGCATTTATTTCCTGCTCTACTGCATGTGAAAACAATAATATATAATGCAATAGCAAACATTAATTTATCTAAATGAAAAATTGAGATATTAATATTTAGAAAAAATAGTCTAGATGTTGCTAACTTCTATGGATGTGATTTCAATATTCAACCACCTTGTTTCATATAAGTCAGGCTTTCATGGCCATGACAGTTTTGTTTATAAATTGGGATCAACAATGGTAGTCTGATATTTGGAAGCCATGTTCCAATTTCATCAGAATTAGAACAATGCCAGCTGAACTGAAGGTTTTGGAGCTATTAGTTCACTGCATAACTGGAAAATCTGTTGCAGACTCTAAGAAACTGTGGGAGATTCCTGGGGGCATTAGATAGTACTGAACTGCTCTTGTTGAATTTGTAGTTATTCCAAGGATGCAAATAATTTGGTAAGAGTTATATATAACATCTCTCTAGATAGAATCCATGCACTTCATTGCTAAGCAGTCAAGCTGAGAACAATGAAACAAGTTTAAGCAATACCAAATATACTTTTTAAAAACCACAAGTAGTTCAATTAAAAACAAATAAAAACTTAATGGGTACAGTCTGCAGAAATAATGAAATTAAGTTTTTTTTATTAACTTCAACTGCTTTCTCAGAATAATTTAGAACTTTTCTCTGCTGCTGGATGTCTTGTAATCTAATGTAGGAGATTCCTCCCATAATATACTATGACATGAATTGAGGCTTGTTAGAAATGCCCCAAAACAGAAAAGCTATTTTTAGGTATGTCAGAATTTAAAAGGAAAGGCAAAAGTCTGTAGGACTATTGGAAGGAGAAACAAGTGGGAAAGTAATGAGTAAGAAGGCAGAATGTCAAATTTATATATTTTCTCAGAAGAAAAATAAAGCACTAATTCTCCATCATTAGTTGAAGGAGAGAGCTGCTCAGGATAAACAAGGAGGAAAATAAAAGAACAGATAATTTACATCATAGGGAACACCAGCAGAGAATATGGCAGAACTAAAATCTTTGAAAATTACTTGAGAACTGGAATGGAAAAATGGAGGAAAGCAAATGTTGCCCTATCTTCAAAAGAGTTCCCCTTTTCTGACAAAGTTAATACCTTAACAGATTGGGAAATAGGCTGGGGACATAAAATGCTGTGACTTCAGGAATACATCCAATGAAGTTTCTCATAATATCCTAATAAAATAATTTAGACTAAGTGACAGAACAAATGGATTGCTTGCTTCCCGAGTGCTCAGAAGTGCATTCACATCAGATTGGAGAGCGGTATGAATTGTAGTATCAATTGGAGGCTCAGTGTGGGATCCTATGTTATTTATCATTTTTAATGATCTGGGCGAAGAGTTTGAGGGAATGGCTGTCAAATATGCAGGGCACAAAAGCAAGACAAATGACTAACTCTTAAGAAGTTTCAAAAAGATCTAAACAAGCTTCAACAGGCAGATCAAACGAACAGAATTTGTTCATTTGACACACAGAAACATAAAAGTTCTGTGTCTGAGAAGAAAAATTGAGATACAAATAGAGAATGAGGGAGTTTTTGCTTAGCATGTGAAAGGGATCTGAATGTTTTAGTACAGGGGTGTCAAACTGCCAGCCCGCGGGCCGGTTGCATCATACGGAAACCGCGCCCACCCCAGCTCCGGCAATGCAAAAAAAAGTCACGATATGTCACGACACGTCACTGAACATGAGCCAACAGTTGGTGGTTAAAAAGGGGTATGTTAGCTGAGCATAGAATCCAAAGTAATTTTCTTACTCTTTTCTGTCTTGGTCAGGCCCTACTTGGAATACTGTTTCCATATTATTGCAAACATATGACTAGGAAAAAAGATAATCTTATAAATTTGGGGTTAATTTCTTAATGTGTAATAAATATATAAATGTGAAAAACATTTTATTAGTTATGGAATAAATATAGAAAATATTTTTATTGGCTGTTTCTGGTTTTTTACATTTTCAGTGACCTGTTTTAGAAGGTAGATACAAACTATACAAAAACAACATCAAAGAATTAAATACATTCATTGTATATTCTATATTATTGCATACTATAGACTAACAAATATAGTTTCTAATAGTTTTTTTATTTTTGAGTGCATGAAAGCATGCAAAATTAATACTACGATTACAGAAATTATTAACTTAGGTAAGCATTTTTAACAAATTATTTAGAGCAGTTATTTCTAAACCTTTTTAATTTTGATGATACTTTTTAAAATCAAAAGTGTTGCAGACTTTTATAATAGTCATATTTCTACTCAACTTAAATAAATAAGGACAAAAATCTGAATTCATAAACTCCAGAAATCATGAACAATTCTTTTCAAGGAATATATATTTTATATAATCAGAAGAGCATCAACATGCAACAGAAAATAGTTGTGAGAATTTATTCAATCACTATATTAGAAGGTTATCATTAAGGTCTAAAAGGTTTCTACCCTTCCATTCACTTTCCCAATAAACAGACCTTTTATTTAACAAAGGATAATTAAGAGGCTAAAACACACGAACGTTTTTATGAGTTCAAAACATGCGCCTTATGTACTTATTTTATTGTTAGGATGAGAAAATCTTTTCCATGTGTTTAGAGAAGGCTGCCCGATTACTGCTAAGGGAAGGGGACCAATAGATTCAGGTGATGCTGTGGCTCCTATGTGACTTCTGAACTGACCACTGAGGCAGAGAGACAGCTTTTCTGTCAGCAGTAACCAGGAAGCTGAAGGAATCTCCAGCTATGTTGATGTTGATAGTGTGACTAATATGAGCTGTGTGGGTAATCCTGGGGGCATCTTTTGCCCCTTATTCAGTAAAGCCCCTTCTTCAATGTAGCCTCTATCTCTCAACTCCACTATTAAGGAAAGTGCAGTGAGAAAGCCTATATACACATGGGGAGAGAGACTGAAGGAGTATTAAATGCAAACTTTTTAAATTACAAAAAATATCCTCTACAAGGACATCTTCTCTAACCAAGAATTTGCCCATTTTATGCTTTATCCAGGAAGGTTTATGATTCTCTCCACTAGAGAGAAGGGGGTTAGATCATAGAAAAGGGCCATTTGGGGGCTGTCCCATTCTATCAAATGCTCAGGGCCACAAAAATTATACTCTCTCTGTTATTATTTAGGAAAGAGGTGAAGACTATCATCTTTCTTTGGGTTTAAATGTAGGTAATAGTTGGATAGAATGTTATTATACATTGTCCTGATCATTGCTTAAGTATGTACTAAGCCTATGTTTAAGTCTATGTGTTGATTTTGTAGGGGTGTTGTTTTTTTTAAAAAGAACTTTGTTTTATACTGATTGTTGTAAACAACTTAAGAGCCTATGATTGGGCAGTGTACAATATTTGTAAAATGAGTTAATATGAACTATATGTAAGAATTGGCAGTGCTACTCTGAAAGTACATACAAGGTCAACCATTTACTTCTCATGTGTATATGCACGCAGAAACTGAAAATCTAGATCAATAAATCAAAACTGCATCAGTCCAGACATTAGCTATTACATTATCCTTATCTTGAGATCCTTAAGGCAACCCTTGCACCGCAAACATTTCCAAACCCTGTTTCGCCTATCTGATAAAGTAGTAGTTAAACTGAATGTAAATTTGAAAATTCAGTATATAAAATTATGTCAATAATAATGCTGTTCAGGAAGAAGACATATTCTCAAAGAACAAGATCAGTAACATATGGAACCAGTAAATAATTAAAACCTAAAATGAAACTAACATCAGCACGATATTGTTAGCATCAAAGAATAGGTCTGCAATAAACACTTCTTTCTCAAGTGCAAAGAACTGTGCCAAAATTATGAATTGATACCCATCTTGGAATTAGGGAACCTCTTAAAATGGGATGTTGAAGAACGACGGGGCTATGAGAAAAATGTGAATGGAATGCAACTGCACTAAAGCAAATAGCCAAGACTGCTTGCATTCTTGTCAGCTGTTGGCATTATCATGAGAAGAAAATGTATAACAGTGTTATTAATAGCAACTTGCTTTCAGGAATGTCTGCCATTTGTAGCTCAGAACAATTAGAACTGCATATTCATTTATGCACCACTAAAATACTAACATTGCATTCCATGGCAAATATTTAATAAAACAGATATGAAAGTCTGTAATTTGGTATTTGCAGAGAAAATGTTAAAGGCACAGGACTATATGAATTTTTGCTCTGCGAAGTGATCTTAAAGGTCCTCTTCCCTCAAGATAAAAGGGATGAATTCTGAATTTCAGAGGTAGAATCTTAATGCCTGACAGTTAAAATTCTGCAAACTAAGAAATAACTTTTTTCAAATTTCATCAGACCACACAATGAAATGCTTTATCAGCATGTATTTTTATAAAAGTATATTTAATATAGTAAAAGTGCAGTATTACAATATAGAGTGTACTTATACAAGTTGATCAAACACTAAATTTAATTTCCCTGTAGTTATACGTATTTTTTTCTAAACATTGTTTGAATTCTGCAAACTTTGTGAGCTGCTGAAGTCTAATAATAAATCCTTTTTTTCAAATGAATAGTTTAGTTTATAGTCTTTATCCAAGAATGTAAACTTGCTATGGTCACAAATAACTCATCTTTTTTAGGCTGGCACTCTATAAGGACTCTCATGATTGGCAACATGTAGTGACTTGGACAAGTCTGGCATTAAAGAACACAAAACCAGGGCATATGTTTTGCTGAGATCAACTAATGGAGAAGCTATTCAGATTGAAAGAGATGGAAATAAAAAGTAGGAGCTGCCAAACAGTACACTTTTTTAATGTAAATGCTAATCTTTGATTCATTGAACAATGTTTTGGGGATATTAACTATGAATCCAAACAGAGATTGAAAACTTCTAGAACAAAGTTGGCAGTCTGATGTTTATGTTACCTGCCAAGTGTATTTTTGTTCGAAGAGGTAGTAATCAATCAATCAATCATTAAATGAGGTTACAAACATTTCCTTTTCAGCCCATCATACTTCTGCCCCATGCAACTTTTGTGTATTAAATTTTAGTTTTAAAAATTAATATAATGCTCATATTTCAGAGATTTATTAGTTTCTAGGATAAACTTTATTTTATTAGGATACCGTACCTATTTATTATAAAATAAAATCTGAAGGCTGCTACAGTTCAGTTACTAGTTTCAAAATATACTCAGCTGTTCAGGTTAGGGAGAAAATTAAGCTGGGAAACTAGAGGACATTTCAGAGATAAGAAAGATGAGCAAGGTCTATTTTACTCGTCTGCTTTCCAGTACCCTATGATAGCTATGTGCCTCCATTTGGCTCTACTTGATAGTTGCAAGTATAGACATTAACATTTTATGAAGATATTACTGTTTTGCAATACTCAAAAGAGCAAAATTAAAATTGTAGCACTTTCAATATGAACTTGTTATAAGCGTTTTTCAGTGTTTTTCACTAAATATGCTACATATTATCAAGAATGCAAAAGCAATGCCTATAAAGGTCAAATTTAAAGATTGTCCATAAATACTACATTTATCATTATCTACATGTCACTAATGACATTATCAAGAAAACTTTTTGGAACTTTGTAGCTTCATAGAGCAAATAATTCTCCCAAATGCTACAAATTATACATAAATTTTACTGGATTGAATTATGCATAAAAAAGGTTGAATAACCAATCATCCCCCCCCCCAATCATTTCAGTATTGCATTACTTTAGGTTGCCACAAAATAAGTATCTATATATCTATTCCTCTTACAGAATTTGCACATGAAGAAAACTGGGGCAAAGACACCTCCATAGGTAACATAGCTTTGTGCCATATAATAGGGGTTTAAAGGTCATAAACCAACACCTTGAACTGGACCTGGAAGCAAACCGGCACCCAATGCAGCTTGGGCAACAGAGGTGTTTTGTGCACCATTCTTTGAGCACCCAAGATTGCTCATGCAGGCGCATTCTGTAGTAGCTGAAGCTTCCAGATATTGTTCAAGACTAGCTCCATTTAATCTGCACTGCAATAATCCAAACAGAAGATGATAGCTATGAAGCTTGCACTATATTAGCATAAGTTGCATGTCCGTGTAGGATATAAGTTTTTACTGTTAAGTGAGCTGAGTAAAACTTCTAACTGCTTAGAGAGATACTAAACAAACAAGCAGACTTCATTGTGTAAAATAACAGGTAGGAGACCAGATAAAAATAAAATGACTTCAGTTTCCTGCAGCTTCTAAAATCCAGTAAATCATACTGCAAAATTGCATGCTTTCACAAGAATAGATTGCTTCTTTGCAGTGAAATGAGCAAACCAAAATGACAATGTAACTTTCTTTAGTATTAATAATAAGCAAGATTAAACTTTCAATCGGGAATTCTAATGATGAGCTTTTTAAGAAATATTGTATAGCTGGAAGTGGGATTTCATTTAGTTGAGAAATAGTTTTCCTATAGATGTTTCAGTTGTGAGCTAGAGACTGCTAAATACATTTGCATGTTAAAATGAAAAGATCCAGCATTTAATATATATAAAAAAGTAGCTAGACCTCTTTATGCTTCTTTATTGAAGTAACAGAAATATAGATGGTTACTGTTGAGTTCTATGGCCATTTATAGTAATGCGCTCAATGGAAGCTGAATATAACTAGTGATAGAGACACATAAGACTTGAACTGTCAGATCTCCTAACAGAAAGTATTTTTACTGCAAGGATTGCTGTACGCTTTTGCTTCCTATACATGACCAAGTTCAAACAAGGAGAAAACTGGTACTATAAAGGTCTAAATAATTAAGAATGTTCAAAATATTGATCATATTTAAAATTTGAATATGCTTCCAAATTGTTTATCAGTCAACTCTTACCCATAAGTAAGAATTATGTTTTTTTCCTAAAGAGAAATAGTCTTAACCTTTCAGAAGCATTACTAAGCATCGTTACCACATTTGTTTTAACGTAAGTAAACTGTAGCCTACATATCAGGTAACCCCAACTGATAGATCATCCAATCTGCAGTCTAAATGAGGAGAAAACTTTCTAGCATTAAGTGCAAGCAAGATCATTTAAGCAATTATTTTCAGTGATTTCACTGTGTAAAATTTTGAGGGAACAATAGATATCTTGAATTGATATCTAATCACATCACAGGAAATTAATTCAAAATTTCAAGCACAGCTTAAGAAGTATTTGAGAAATACAAATATACCATATTAAACAACTCATGTAATATTGTGTAATCAAAGCATTTTGCTGAAGTATTACAGTATAATTTAATTATAATTGTTTAAGAAAAGTTTTTGGAATTAAGAAACATTTAAGATAGACATGAAATATGAAAGCAATATAAGAAGTACATATAATTATTTGACTTTATTAGTAATATTTAAAATTACAGTAACTTAAAAGCTAGCAATTTATTACTGAGAAACCAAGTCATTTTATGACATAGAAATGTTTAGTATACTTTTATCATATAAAATATTAATGTTACCATTTCAACAAGGTAAAAAAAAATATGTTTCTCAAATAACATGTATTTATTCCTCATCTGTATCAGCAGTTACAAAGGAAGTTATCTTGCTGAAGCACTGAGGAAATTTCCAGAAAATGCTACACATTATTTTTTTCATAATCTTGTATTTGTTCTTTGATATTTATTTTGAGATTAATAAGTGTGCTAATAAAAAGGAATCAAACCTTCTTAAAGCATATATTATATATTTATTTTTCTTACTATAAAGAAATAATGATTTATGAACTGGAAATAATTACAACCAAGTTACAATACTTGAGATATGTAATTTCATATCTTAGCTATATCCCTTCCCATAGAAGGGGCAAACGTTTTAACACTTACCCGTCTACGACAAAAAGGAAGACCTTGGGTAATAATGCTGATGCTAAATATCTTCATCACAGTTTGGTGTGGCAAAGGCTCTTTTGTACTTGGAAGATCAAAAGAAACCAAACCATGATTTAAGGAAGTTTTCCCTGGTTTTGACATTATACTATTGTCACTTGGTCCAAAATTATTTTCAATAAAAGGGCATTACTAAAAAAAAATAGTAATCTAGTACAACTGAGGATTTTAAAGCAGAGATTCGCTTTTCAGGGCCTGCTTTGCCTTTGTCTCAGTCTCTCCTAATAAGTGTCTTGACCTGTCTGCTGCTAAGTGAAGTACAAGCTATCCTAGCATAGACAGGAATTATAAACGACTATGGCAACAGACTGTCCCTGCCAATCAAATAGCCATTGGCCCACCCATGCAGTATCACTAACACATATACTATCAACATAAGTGACATGGGGGAAAAAAGCAAATGCTTAGAACTAAAGCAGCTGAGTTACAAAATTAAAGTCAATTATGTATATTATGGTTCTGATAGATTTAAGTGAGACCAGGCTTTAATATTTTCAATTACAACGATCTCAAACAAATACACTATTAAATCTTAATCATAGAAGCCATGAATAAATTATACCTATTAGAGCTTGAATTGTACCCATCTTGGTGTGCACACACGTGTCTGTGTAACTCATCTATATAAGATTTATTTAATTTGAAATATATTTTTATTGTTAGAATAATAAAAGGAAAATGTCTATATTAGATTGCAACAGGAGAATAAGGTAGGGAGAAATGAAGAATAAAAACATCATAGGAAAATTTTCTAGTGGTATATTTTCCATTTCTTTCCATTTGTTTCCCCAACTGATGACCACAACCTGAATATTGTGCTTTACACTGAACACTGAAGATTGCTATTATTTGTTTAGTTTATGTATCTTTTTTATCAGTCTCATGGTTTTATTTTAGAAATCAGATTCCGTCTAAAACTGTCTTGCTGTGTAATGTATAGTATATAAGAGAACCACTCCCATTTACATTTGATTACACTTCTATTATGGATATATATTCTCAACTTTGCCTTTACTACATATTCTATAATTTTGCTCTCCAATCTGATATTGGCAGCAAGATTCCTTAATATATAATTTTATTAGATATCGTAACACGAATAAAGAAAAACCCTATCTTCCCATATTCAATCCTTTTTAATCAGAAAATCCAAAAGTTACTCATTTTATTTTTATTTTAAAAAGTTAATAAAGGATCTTCAGTCTTTTATAGTAGTATTTATTGTTTAATCCCCAATCAAACAGGTCACTTTGCCATTTCTGCAAATTCTGCCATTTCAGTATTTTTCAATCTTTGTGCATGTAGTAGCCTTGCTGCTGTTATCATTTTTTTAAAAAAATCTTCCATAAGTAGTTTCTGATTGGTTGCTCATAAATCCTAATCAGAAAAGTTCTGGTTTCACATGATTATTAATTTTTAAATATTGATCTCAAAAAATTCTTTCAATTTCTTTTTACAATCCTCCATTACTGATTCCCTTTGTAGCAAAGTTTGCTTTAGCTTCCCTTTATAAGTTCTAACTCTCCTCTTGTATGTTAAAGACACTGGATTATTGAAAGTCTGGCAGTATCTCCACTTTGCTAATACATGTACCAAGATTTTTAGAAATCCAAAATGTATCTATTCTTCAACAAGATCTGTATTTTTCAGAGAAGTATATTTTTAGTTACAATTTCTATAGATTTAAAATTATCCATCATTTAAAAAAAAAATGCCATCAGTTGTTTTAATGCCTTTCACAGAGATTCTACATTTTTGTGGGCAAACTATGCCATTTCAGTCTCCTAAAAAACACCAATTTCCATATGGCAAATCTATTAGTTTTTCATTGTCCTTTAAAGAATATAGCTTTGTTATCATTTGAGGCATATATCACAATCTTGGTTTATTCAAATTAATTTCAACCCCTATTTACCATAATCATCAGTCAATACCAGTTTTGATTATAGTTGTGGGTTTATATATAAAACAACTCATTTGCTTACTTGTCCCTGACATAATAAATTGTTGCCTCAAATTTTTATGAATCAAATATTTTTGTCCCTTTTCTTACATTTCCGGTAAACCAATTACATCTTGCTTTAACTTTTTAAAATAGTGAAATACCTTTTTTTTTCTTTTTTGCAAGGTATTTGCCCATTTTATATTCCACATTAGGCATTTAAAATTCATATTTACATTGTGAACATAAAAAGTCTATACCTGTAGTGCCCATCATACTAGTCTCTTCCTCAATCTCTTGCTGCATTTGTTACCTAGCTCCTTCCTTTTGAGCCACTTGTATCTCCTCCATTTCCTCTTTAACTTTTTCAAGGAAATATCCTGCTTCTTGGACTGAGTTAAGTAGAAATCTCTGCTGCTTAAATAGCACTTAAGACTTATATACCACTTCACAGTGCTTTACAGCCCTCTCTAAGCGGTTTATAGTCAGCCTATTGCCCCCAACAATCTGGGTCATCATTTTACTGATCTCGGAAGGATGGAAAGCTGAGTCAATCTTGAGCTGATAAGGATGGAACCCCTGCAATTTAAGCCCTGCGCCACCACAGCTTAAACTTAAAACTCTTATGTGTGTTTGTTTTAGATTTTTTTCTAACTTATGCAGGAGATCTTCAATTTAAAGAAAAGCATAAGCTACCGGATACATTGCTTCCTGAGTTTTCTATGTCTGTGTAGAGCAAATACATGGGTATTTTATTTATTTATCAAATTTATTTGCCGCCCCATCTTGTGGTTCAAGGTGACTCTCAGAGTAACTGAAGGAATAAATCTTGAAGGGCATTATGTTATTCCTATCGGTCATTATGTTTCATTTTGTTTTTCAAGTTGCTTTGCACTGATTACCTTATTATTTGTTACAATTTGGCTTTCTTTTGAAGAGATCACTGAAAAAACCTAGAAAAATGCAAGACATTGGGGCATGAGACAGACATTTATTTTTTCAAATATTGCTTTAGCAACATGCAAGAGCTTTTCAACAGAAGGATTCCTGTTCAAATAGATGAACTGTAATGATCTTCCTGTTATACTGAAAAAGTAAATGTGCTTGTACAAAATCTCAAATCCTGAGTTTCCTGAGAGCTAATTACAAAGGCTTCTCGTAGGAAGCAGTTATTTGTAAAAAAAAAAATTAAAGGATAATACTATTTCTGTGCCTATGTGAAATTTGTGAAACTTCTTATTCAGAAAGCACAGAAGCCTTACATTATTCGGGAATATTTATGTTTTAAGCATTTCATTATCTCATGCAGATATTTTAATTTTTAAAAAATACCTTGATTTTACATTTTATTGAAAATATTGCTTGCTATTTAATTACTATTACACTCCTATAAGCTGCTCAGGGTGGCACATAAAAATCTCAATATCAGTAAATCTACTATCTTTCTGCTGTAACATCAGCATCACTCTGTGAAATGTCTAAATACAAATTAATCTCATTTTTATGTAGATAGCAGAATGCTAAGAGACTATTACAGGATATATTACTAGAATTAACTCTGTCCCTGTAGGAAATTACCAGGTTGAACCTGAGGAAGGGCTTAAACCCGTCATCAGTCTCGAGTCCCTTTGTGCCCACAAGAGTTCTACGTCCAGCCCACCTTGAATTCCATTTACTCTTACCTGCCACCAATTTGCTTTGACCATTAGTAGTTCAGATTCATGTAGAGAGCGTTAGCATACAATACACCTATATTCATTTGAACTGCCTGAATTCTTGATTTTCTGCGCCTGATAGCCCATTTTATTATAATCTCAGGTAAGTGCAATGGTGTTATAATTTATTTGTAAGGGGATTACAAATTAGAAGGGGAAAGGAAAGGAAAAGTTAATTTCATCCATTCTTTGATTGGTTCAGCAACATAGTAGCAAAATAGGTTTCAGTTAACCAAGTGTTAATACCAAACTAAATAAATTATCTGTGAATTACCCTCTTTTTTATTTTTACTTTTGTTACCCTATATGTCCTATGTAGAGGGTGTGTGTGTGTGTGTGTGTGTGTGTGTGTGTGTGTGTGTCTGTGTGTCTGTGTTTATGTGAAATTATCTCAAAACAATTCTACATGAAAAGAATGAAAAATGTGTTCATGAAGTAAATTAGTTAAACAAGGGAAGTTTATTTTTGTGCACAGAACATCAGCATTTCTTCAAAGAAAACAGCAATTCCTAGTTCACTTCTCCTACCTGCTTTAAATTAGTGTTTCAAGAACATTTGTCTTCATTCCTACATTAAAATATTCCACAAACTATTTCAAATATGTAACACAAACCCAGCTGCATCATCTTGTGTTCTTCAAATATTCTAGAAATGTCACTCCAATCCTTATCGGCTATAACATGATTTATGTGTTGATTAAGTTAAACTCTTTGGTTGTCTTAGGATAGTACCAGCTGTTAGAATAACTACTACAGTTGCTCTTGAAGAATTTGCTTGGTGATTGTTTTGTTGTGTATTGGTACACATTTAAAATATATGCAATAATAGAGGCAATCATTCCTTTAGATATATTTAAGATCCTAATTTTTTACAGTGTAAATCCTCAGAAAGACTCAGAAGTAATAATGCAGAAAAGAAAAATACAGTGTATATCAACAAAAGTATAATTTCCAAATAATGGAAGTGATTTCTACTTTATTCTATCCTGATCAATAGATATACTGACTATTGTGTACAGATGAAGTTAAAGGTGGTTATACCAAATGTGATCATTAAGAGTAAAAGAAGAACAAAGAGAACCATCAGTTTACTAGGTAAAAATTATACAAAGACCTTGATGGAAATTGGGCATTTCGCCTTCATAAGTAAAGACTGAGATGGGATATGATAGCACTTTTCAAGGATCTGAAAGAATGTGACACAAGGTAAAAACTTGTTTTCCATTGTTCCAGAGTACAGAATATAAACGGTTATAGTTTTTAATTGAATGTTAGAAAAACAGTATTTCTGAAAACTGGTAGGCTCTCCTTTGTCAGATGTGCTCAAAGTCAGTCTAGAGAGCCATCTATCAGAAATGATTTAATTTGGATTTCTATCCCAATTTATACAGTTTAGATCATGGGTATCAAACTGGCGGCCCATGGGCCGGATGTGTCACACACAGGCCACACCCACCCTGGCTCCGCAAAGGCAAAAAACATTGCGATACGTCATGTCACATGACACGATCGAGTTTGACACTGATGGTTTAGATCATAATACTTAATCACATCACTAACCTAGTAAATCACCTTCAGAGGTTTTTTAAGAAACAGAGCAGGGTAAAAATGATAACAATGCTACTTTTTTAAAAAAAAATATTGTTGTTCTCAATCAGTTCCATAAACCAAATACTATAATTTATCTGCCTAACAGCTATTTGAGAATGAACAGAAAGAGAAAACTAAACTAGAAGTCTTTTTAACAAGCAATGGCAGTTGCATGATAAGACCCTTAGATAAAACAGTATTCATGTATTAAGAAAAAAATGCACTGATTCTGTAGTAGCTGGAAAAACTGATAAACCAGGCTGTTACCTTATCATTTTTTTCTAGTGAGGAAAGTTCTTGAAATCTGCTGAAATCCCTTCACTGAATGATTTGTGCTGTGTTTGGATGGTTTATTGCACAAAGCCTCATGATCTCTCAATTGGTTAAAAATGGCTGAGGTAGTCCTTTCCTTTGATCCATCCTGATAGGCCACAAGTGAAACAGATTAAACATGACTAGTGTCATGCAGTGTCAATATGGCACTTCTTTTTCCTGATTTTTCATAAACTTAAAATATAAGAAGGAAAGAAAACAGTTCTGGCTTCTGAAATAAACAAGGAAAGTATCTATAGCTTTATTTTGATAGTACATCAGATGAAGGCTGTCAGCCTTCCATCAATTGAACAGAAGAGAATGCAATTAGGACACAAACTCTATATAATTCACTAGTGTCAGCTCTTCAAGATAGGCCAGGCCAGAAAACAGACACTGCAAGAATTCTTTGAAGTCAATTATTGTAGGGTACAATAACAGATCTTGAAAGCCTGCCAGAAAGTACCCCATTTAAATTCTTGGAATTACATGAATTACAGAATTCTCCCATTTGCAAACTAAGATACTATTACAGGGCTTCTCTGTGATCTAGTAGTTAATGTTATTGTGAGTTTAGCTGCAGGAAACTGAAAATGTCTTTTTTACTTCTCTGATGCAAACTGGTTTCTGCTATCTGTTTTAAGTTAAGTTCTTATGTATTATGTAGTTCATATACTATATTACACTATATTAATGCAGTCTCTTCAAGAGTTCTTTTAACATCCTCTGTAAATAACTTCCTTCAGATTAGCATTTAAGCTGTCTTATGTGCCTCTGAATAGAAAAGTGAATAAAAATTGAATTATAGGTAATCCTCATATAACAACCAATCATTCAGTGACTGTTTGAAGTTATGATGGTGCTGAGCAAAGGGGACTTACAACCAGTCTTCATATTGCAGCCATCCCAATAGACATGTAATCATCACTCTAGAGTTTAGCAATCAGCTTGCTATTACAGCAGTCCAGCATCCCATAATCACGTGATCAACATTTGCGAAGTTCACTGCTGGCTTCCAACAAGCAAAGTCAATAAGGAAACCAGCTTGAAGTCACCAATGGTGATCATATGATCATGGGATTCACCTAACAATAGCAATTGGGACTGATGGAACTGCCATTGTAAGTCAGTGCGCTCATGAGATCATGCTTTATGACAGTTGCTCAGTGATAATTCTCAATCCCAATTACAATCAGTGAGGACTACCTGTAATAGAAATATGATCCAGATAAAGGTGCCGTAATATACAATTGGAGCAGATCACTACATATTGGCAGCCTGTAGCTGTTATATGCTGACAGTTGACTAGATCTAGAAATTAAGATCTCTTTATTCAGTATAAATGTTTTAGGATTTCTTCTAGTTTCCTAGAGGTCTAATTAACAGAATCTATTAGAAGAAAAATTCCAGTGAGTGCTCTTTGTTCAAATTAAAAATCTATATAAAGACAACTTTAAACTGGCTTGTTTTATGTTTATTTCCTCCCATTCATCCTATGTAAAGAGCTTCTTGCTTCTTTTCAGAAGGAAGGGCAGTTTACAAGTATTATTTTTAAATGACTTTTGTCTTTTTAAAGGTTCTTAAAGATTTTTTGTTGTATTGTTTTTAATTTTGCACATTGCTCAGAGTCACACTTGTGAGATGACCAGCTATATAAATTTACAAAATAAATTTACTTTGATGTCTTCAGTTATTTTATCAGTGTGAGAAATAATTCACACAAATTAGTGGATGACACCATTCACTCATCACATCTGACTGAAATCAAAAGGAATCTTACTTTTGGGTACTTTAAGGAATAAAGGCAAAAGCTCTGAGGAAGGAAATTGAGATTGTAAAGTTAAGTCCAATTATTATGGTTTGTCTGGATAATTCAGTTCTGCACACAGAACTTTCAAGATAGAAACATAACAATGTCCTCAGATGTCAACATTTTGTGGCTAGATGAACATGACATTGTTATGACAGCAATTTGCCACAGTCTTCTTCGAAGAGGTTTTCTGAATTCTTAATTTAGTGTATAGGCCTAGCATTCATTGACGGTCTCTGATCCAAATATTAATTAACTCAATCCTGTTTAGTTTCTGAGTCCAGATAAGGCTGGCACCTGTTCATAGTCAGCATCAATGTCTTTTTTCAACTGATGGGATCTTGCACTTTTTTAGTTCCGTTTCGCTGTCCTATACCATCTTGGTTCAGCATTACAAAAATATTCCCCTTCTTCAGTGTATATGTAATTGTATGGAGAGCAAAGCTTTTTTCAGTTCTATCTCTACAGAAAATTCTGTATATCTTTCATTTATCGTATCTTTAAGACATTTCTGAGAGGGATCATAAATTCTATTTGTCCTTTCTCCTGATTGACCACATTTCAGAAATATACTTCTGAGCTGCCCAATTCTGCAATGTGTATCTACTATTCATTTCTCCTTGGGTCTGGAAAATGTATATTAATTTTCAATGTTATCTATTTTCATTTTTAACTATTTTATTTCTTTCCATCTGTTGGCCTTATGGCCATAATAAAAAATTGATTTGATAGTCCAGTAAGTGCTGGAGACCTTTTTTATTATCTTTATAATATTATTATAAATTATATTATAATTAATATTATAATACAGCTTTATAATATTTGTGATACTTATGTATCATACAATCCTTCAAGCGTCAAGTTCTCTAATGGACGCCTTTCACAAAGCTCTCAAGCCATGATGTGGCAAAATGTCCCAGAGCTTCTCGCTGCATTGCAGTTCTGAGATTGCTTGTGCAGCACTGTTCAGGGGCCTCTTGGTATGCTGTGCCATGGGGTTTGAGATTGCACACCTCAGTGGCAGTGATAAGCCCAGGGGAAGAGAGAAAGAACACAACAATTATACCGAGGAAGGAAGGTCCACTGGGGGCCGCAGCGGGAGAATACAACAGCTTTTTTATGCTGTGTGGGTGGCCAAAAGGGCAGAGATGGAGGGGAGACAGACTGATAGGGGGAGATGCAGGGGAGGCAGTCGGTTGCCTTGGAAGAACAGAGGCTTGAGGATAGAAGGACCGAGTGGCGATTGCTTGGATCGAGATCAGTCCTCGCCTAACAACCTGCAGAATTCATTTAACGATGTAACTGGTGGTACTGCCATTGTGAAGCAGGGTGGTCACAACTACCTAACAACCACTTCGTTTACTGATGGAGTTACCAGTCCCAATTAAGGTTGTAAAGTGAAGACTGTCTGTATTCCATATTTTAAAACTTATGGCACAATTGAGACCAGAATTTCAGATGTTAAGCAAGGCCATTGTTAAGTGAGTCAAGTCCAATTTTATGATCCTTTCTGGCCATGGTTGCTAAGTGAACTATGCGGTTGTGAATCTGGCTTCCCCTCTTGACTTTGCTTATCAGAAGCCAGCCAAAGGTCACAAATGGCAATCACATGATCCTGGGACACTGCAACTGTCATAAATATGCCGGTTGCCAAGCAGCTGAATTTTGAACACATGCCCATGGAGATACCATGACAGTCGTTAAGTATGAGGAATAATAGTAAGTCACTCTTTCAGTGCTATTGTAACTTTGAATGGTTGTAAGTTAAGAACTACCTGTACCCTTTGAAAAATATCAAGAATACGAAAAACAGTACAAATGTTATTTATACTGGAGCATCACTGAATGTTATATGAAGGCATCTAACTGCACCCTCTAGTGTTCACAGTTTAAAATGGCGTTTTAATAAGTTTAGAAAATATACAGTCACCTATTATGAAGTTATTTAGTAATGTTTTATTGCCTTGTCAATTCATGTTTTTAAATCTTCTTTCTTGAAAACTGCCTTGAGTTGTTAGTCACCTGAGTGGCCCTATAAATCAAACAAATAAATGAAAGGCTACTGTGCATCATCATCCCAACAGAATGTCGGCTGTGTTGCTAAACTAAACTACATGATGCTGACAATGGCTTGTATGCAAAGGCAGTACTGTACTAAAGTCAAATAACGAGGAAATAAAATTTTGGTTCAAGAACCCAAGCCAACTGCAAAATCAAATTAGGTTTGTACATATATGTAGGAGGAGGCAAGACTATTCCACATTCTATCTCGATTAGCTAAAAAAAGTTGGTAGTCCTCGTCTTACTGTACAATCACAACTGGGATCAGAACTGCGGTCATAAGTCAAAGCATTCATAAAGAGAAATGTCATTACTATGGCAATCCCAGTTCTTCCTGTTGCGGTTAATCGAGAATCACAGATCTTTGAGAAAATACCCGCCCCAATCCAAGCCATTCCCAGCTTGATCCCTACCAGCCTTGAAGTTCATTAAGATAAGAGACAGCCTCCAACTCCCCCCACCCACCTAACTTGCTCCCTGCTAGGCCATTTTGGCCACCCAGTTTTGCAGGGTGTCAAGCAGTCCGAGAACCACCACAACTCTGGGCTGCTTGTCACATTCTGGGAAACCTTCACTCCCCAGCAAGTGTCAGAATTTCTGCTCCAGCAAGTGACAGCATACATGGGCTTGCCAGCAAGCGCAGCATTCGCAAAGGGGAATTTCATGTATTGTGATGCCTTTAAGCTGCTTTCTGCAGGGTTTTTATGCCATATCAAGCCAGCCCCATACAGCCCAGCAGGCAGGCCTCATCATGAGTGGGACTAAGAAGACCGTGGTGAATGTCAGGGAGGGCAATGGAGTACAGGATGGCAGGGGGCCAAAAGGGCACAGATGGAAAGGCAGGCAGGGTGAGTTGCAGCACCCGGGTGGTCTAAAAGCAGGCAGGCTGCCAAACACCCAGATTTTGATCACTTGTGGAGGTGATGCAATAGCCGTAACTTTGGGCACATTGTAAGTATCATCATTCAATGCCATCATAACTTCAGTCATTGAACAAATAGTCATAAATCGAGGACTACCTGTACAGATTTTTTCCCCACTTCACATCTTAATATAAGGGACTACCTTTCTTGTTTCACCTTCACAGCATTTGAAATAGTATTTTCGTTCCAATAACAGGCTTCAAATTAATTTCAGTAACTCACAGCCTGTCTCCCTGACATCTTACCTGTTTGTACTTGGAATGAAATTGTTGTGGAACAGTTAATCCACAAACAGACCATTTTCACTAGATATGCTAAACTACATCTGGCAGTAGTACTAGAAGCTACCTACTTATCTGACCATGGCGTGCATAAGCACAAACCACAGCAACCTTTGTGATGGCTAGCTAACATATTCTGTTTTTTACTTGATTCTTTTAACTTGTAAATACCTCAAATTAAAAATGATAAACTTCAATGACACTGGCAGACCTGGGAATAGCAGACTCTAAAATTGGAACAATTCCTTTTTGTACTCCCTCTTTTTTATGGCAAAGAGTAGAAAGAAAGGTAATCACAGCTGTATTCTATGTCAGGGATCAGCAACAGGAATCACACTTTATATTTTTGGGGTGGATGTAATAATGCAAAGTGAATAGAACATATTTTTAAATAGCAATTGTTTTTGAAAGGCAGTCTTTCTTATGGATGTTTTTTTCTTGCTTTTTAAAGCTATGTTAAGCCTATTTTTAGAATTATATTACAGTTTTTTTGGGTACTTCTCATCTCAGAATGGCAGGGAAATATAATACCAATTTTAACAACTCTGGTGAAAGGCTTATCTAGAAGACCATGTCCCAGATATATGGGTTTGCACTGTGTTTTAAGTGAGTTCACTCATGATAGCAATGATTACAAATTACAATTAAGGCATTTCTTCTTAAACAGTTTAACCCATGGTTCATATTCAGATGTCATGCTAGATTTAGCCACATTACGGCTTAGCAAGTCATGCAAGCAAAATCACAGTTAATTAAATTCTTAACTTCTATTAAAAGCAGAAATGTTAAAATGGAAAGCATTTTCTTAACCAAACATCAGAACATCAGAAAAAATATGTTTTGTTATTCAACCAGGTTTTGACAGCCTATTGCACCAGTACTTTGCAAATACAGATTTATAAACAAAAGTAAAAAGTTAAAATATTTTCCTGCAAAATCTGATGCTTCAGAAATTCTGAGAATAAGCCTATTTAGAACTACAAACATTTAATTCAAAAATTAGAGAAAGAAAAATGCTTTGAAGTAAATCTTAGTGTAGATTTTAAGAAAGCAAAAACAGTAATGCTATTTTTATTTAGTTACAGATATTTTCTTTCGAAGAAAAATGTTTGAACAGTGCTACAAATAGTTGATAGCTACAAATAGTTGATAGTAAATAGAATATATTCATCTTGGGAACTTTACTCTACATTCTAAAACTGTACTTATAAGTATTTAAAGTTACTCACCTTAGATTTAATATAGAATGGTGATGACTGCTGATGTATTGCTAAGTCCATATTACCATTTGAATTTATGATATTGTTACAATTAGTTTGCTCATCTCTGCTGCTTTCATCAGATTGATCAAAATCATCACTGTCTTGATCCATTTCTTCTTCCTCCTCCATGTCCTCCTCTTCTTCTGGTATGCCAGTATGTTCATCTTCTTCCTCCTCTTCTTGGTTGCCAGAATATTCTTCATCTACTTCAATAAATCTGTTGTTGTTTTCTTCCAATTGAGATTCATTTCTATGACACAGTCCAGGTTGGCCTTCACCAATTTCCCCATTTCTTGCAACAACTTCATCTTGTTGTCGTAACTGTTGTTCCTCCTCCACAACTCGATTCATCTGCTCTTCATCCACTTGGCTTGATGTATTACCTCGAATAGACCCACCAGTTCGTCGTCTCTTGCTGCCAACAGATATGAGTTCCTGATTCATTTCCAAAAGCCAGTTTGCTACTTCTTGGACCTTCCCTAAACTATCTGAAGATGCAAAAGTTTTTACATTCTGAGAAGAGAAAAAGAAGAGAATTGTCACAATTATAAACTTTATTATACTCTTAATTATATAGATTTAGATATTAAGAATATCTTTTAACACAGAATACTTCTGATGTAACATATCAACTTAATTTTATATTGCAATGAACCTATTGCAAATAAAATCTTGTTTCTATGCATTTTAATAGTCTGTTTGATATATTAAATTAAATCTAAGTGGTATAAGAGGAAATATTAAGAACAAAACACTATATGCCCACAGTAATATAGTAAGAATCTTATAGACTATTGCATTTAAATTTGATATTGATGGTAGTGTCAAATATAATGAAAATATTTTAAATAACGATATACATTTTGTTTTGAAAAATCTATTTCACAATTGATTATGGGATGTATTTTCTCTAATTATTGAAATACTTTAGGGGAATGGAAATGCATGAACAATATACACATATGTGTAACTGACAACATAAAAACTATTAAAAGATTTTCAAACTTATACAAACATTTGGCTAAAAGATTACAAAAAATGTTAATAATTCAAAAACCATTCTGTAAATTCTTACAGAAGAGGTTATGTCTGCTAAGACCCAAAAGCATTGCTTCTCCATTACTGATCAATATTGTGGAATAAACTCACTTGTAAGATCTGAATAGACTCCACTCTAGTCAACATGAAAAAGTAGAATTGGCTCTTCCTTCAAAGATTAGCATCGAGCATCTGCATTCTACTGTATAGGTCAGGGGTCTGCAACCTTGACAACTTTAAGACTTGTGGACTTCAGCTCCCAGAATTCCTCAGCCAGCTATGCTGAAGTCCACAAGTCTTAAAGTTGTCAAGGTTGCAGACCCCTGGTATAGGTAGTCCCCAGCTTACAACCACAATTGGGACCGGAGTTTTAGTCATTAAGTGATGTAGTTATAACTTTGAACTGTCACTAAATTATCATAAATCAAGAACTAATAATCCTATTTTAACCATTTTCTTTTAATTGGTATTCGGATGTAGCAGGGTATTTACTGTGTTCTACTGTGTTACTGTAAACTGCATAGAATATGTGTAAGTTGGGTTTTACAAACACTGTGAAACAAATAGTGATTCTTAATTAATCTTAATCTTCTAATCTAATCTAATCTTAGTAATTGACTCCAATCCTAATTTTTCAAAAATATTTAAGAACTGAGATGGTTTGAAAATCAAAATGTACATTAAATAGTTTTAAAGCCACTTTCATCAGTTTGATTGTATACTATTTTGTTTATGTTTAGCATACAGTATAAACAAACACTATTCTGTATATAAAAATATAAATGACAGACATTAATAGTTCCCAATGAACTTTTTAAAATTTTATCCTTTTATATAAAGCAAATGAAAAGGTCTATGTGCTATTAAAATATTTTAAGTTGTAAATTAATATTCATTCTAAATTTAAACTAAATCTTCAGATCAAAGAAGTAATTTCCAATAGTCTTCAGAAATATGAGACTATATTTTTAATCTTTAATGCCTTTTTGCTTTACTGACTGTAGGAATAAGATTTCTAGACCTAGAAAAAACAAGGTTATGGAATACTAATTTACATTAAGTGGTAATAAAGAACTAGCTTTTGGCATTTTTAATTGGCTAAGTATATAATATTAGCATAAAACTGGATGAAAATATGACAAAGACTCGAACAAATATTGGAATTCAATTCCTCCAGTTAAACTAAACTGTTTTAGAAATCCCATCGTGCATTTAGGGAGTCTTAATCAAGAAATCAAAGCCAAAGAATCTTTGATTACATAAAAGTACTATTTGGTTCTTTAAATTCTGACCAAAACAAAAACAAAAAAAACTCTACAGCACAACATGATAATACATCAACGATATAATACTGAAAAGCCAAATAATTTAATTTGTTAACAGGAGATACAGTATCAATTGATCCACTGTAATACACTTTTATTCACTGAATTTCTCTTACATATGGAATGATATGGAATCTGATTTCAAGCCAGATTAAAAATGAGAAACATATCACATCAGATGCACTTGCACATTGCTCCACTAGGGGGTAGCTCTTTCTGCTTATTAAAATAACTGAATAAATTATTTTAAAGCATAGTATGTAACTGAAATCATCAGGTAAAAAACCCCCACAGCAGCTCTTTAATGTGTCATTTTAAAATACACCTTTTATTCTAATGGCAACTAAATAAGGAGCATACAGATCTCAGAAGTATATATAACGAAATCTTTCTATAAATTTGTTTCCATAAATGTTAAATTTGTCTTAGAATGCCTAATTCTCAGATTGTCTTAATTTCATTAATATCTATTTATTCATGAATATCATGAAATAAAGTTTCAGCAGCTTAAATCATAGGATGTTGTGCTGGAGTAAAGATTATTAACAAATAATAATAATAATAATAAACCTAAAATTAGAATACAAAGAAAGTCCAAATACGAAGTTACTAGGACATAGAATTATAACTACCTCAAAAGTCCAGATTGCTAATTTTCTTTCTATTCAATCTGATGTCTTGGCTAAATTTGGAACATATATTTTCTATATTTCTAGGGAAAAAGGCTTCAAATTTAAGGACACCTCTCGATCTTTCTTCCAGTCTCCTAATCAGAGCTACTTAAAATTAGTTTTGCAATTAAGAGACCAGGAAAACCCAGGTTAAACTTGGCTATGGAACATTCTGTGATTTGGGGTAATCATTCAGTCTCAACCCAGTTAATACATGAAATTATTGTTGACGTGAATGGGAGAAGAGATGCTTGCATGCCACCTTAAGCTCTGAAAAAAGTGGTTAGGGTAATTACACTATGAATTGTTTTACAGAGTCTTGAATTTGATGGCAAGGTAAAGAAAACAGAAGTTTATAACTGTTTCCTAGATTGCATAGGGAGGATTCTTAAGCATTGCTTTCTGAGAGGCATACACAGAATGAATAGGATCTAAATAGAAGTAGACAGTTCTGAAACCTATTCAGGTGCCAAGCTATGTAGATCTTCAAAGATCAAAACTGTTTCTAGAAGCTTACTGCACATGGAAATTATAAAAACTACCTCCCAAGTCTTAAAGTGCAACAGTGGATGTCCTTCAGTTAAAGTGAGTAGAGATTAATGAATACAGAATTCCCAGCCCACATCTACTGTCAGCCCACAATTCATGTGCATCTTTATGGAAAAGCAGCAGTTTGTCCTTCTCATCCAACACCAAAACCAAGTGGTCTGATGATACAGAAACAGATTATAGTCTCACTGTCATTAGCTATATTTTTATATTCCATAAGAATGATTGGAATAATTCATACTTTCTCAAGCATTTGCTTCATTTTTACTCTGGATGGGGAAGAGGCAAAGCACTCTAAAGTCTGAAGGATTGTTTAAAGCAGGGGTGTCAAACTCGCAACGTCATGTGACGTGTCGCAACATATCACGATTTTTGCCATTGCCGGCAATGGGGTGGGCGCAGTTTCGCTATGATGCATCCAGCCTGCGGGCCAGCAGTTTAACAACCCTGGTTTAAAGAATGTTTCTCCTAACAAAAAGACTTGAGGTCACGTTATCCGATTAGTAACCCCTTCCAGATTTATCAAACCTACAGTCTTTGACAAAGGTTCTTCTTCAGGTCCCATATCAAATAAGAAAAATATTTGTAGTTATGGGTTGCTTTGTCCTAGATTTCTGACTATTAAGACAATTCATTCTCAAAAGCGTAACTATTTCTATATCTCAACTCTATTTATTCTGATGCTCGCTTTATTTTGACCTTATATAAATTTTTATTTTTACCTCTTAGTTTTATTACTCATTTTTATTCTTCCTTTTTTGAAGTATAAACTTTTATTTAAAAATAATTATGCTATTATATCACAAATTCTTAAGTA
This sequence comes from Azemiops feae, assembly GCA_023970755.1. Classification (NCBI taxonomy): domain Eukaryota; kingdom Metazoa; phylum Chordata; class Lepidosauria; order Squamata; family Viperidae; genus Azemiops; species Azemiops feae. The sequence goes on from JALGBA010000135.1 coordinate 100,065, forward strand.
GCGAATTTCATATATTAATTATTCATTGTATAAAACTATAATTTTCACCACTAATATATGTTATAGATGCAATTTGGTTAATAGTTACAGAATTAGTCATGACACTGAACGATTCCTTCAGCAAAGACTTTACTACCAAAAAATATTATAAAATAAAGTTTTCTCATAATAGTTCTATTTTGAAGTTGTTATATCAGAAAACTATTTTTACTTTTATTCTCTATTGTTCTATTTTTACCTCTACCTATTCCTACTTTATTTATAGTTCTATCTCTAATTACAGTTCTAATCTATCCACTTACTTTTATTGTTCTATATTCTAACTTCATCCTTTATTTTATGATTCTGGAATTAAATATGATTCATATTCTTGAATCTTCTTTATCTATTTTCTTTCAATTCTGTCTGGGCTATTCCTTTCTGAGTCTGGTGATTCCCCATCGACTCTATCCCATGGCTCATTTATTTGATCTCAGTAGGGGAGAGTCTGTATTATCTCTGGCTTCTTACCTCCTTCTTCAAGGCTGCAGCTGCTGTCAGGTACTTAGCCTTCCTGACGCTATAAGCTGCAGCTTTCACTATGGATCATCGCCTATAAAATTCCTCACCTTGCCAGAATCTATCCCTTGAAATTGCAGATTTTCTGGTCCCTTGTATTCTGCCTCTATTCACTATTGGGAGGGAGGGATGGAGTAGGTTGTAATATCACTGCATTATTGTGACTGTTACTGGCACTTGTCAGCTACTGCTAACTGAAAGTTCTGCTGCTTCGTTTTGCTCAGTTGCAAAGCCTTCAGCTCTTTTCTGTGCATTTTTGTTTTCTCCTCAGCTCAGTTTTGCTCAACTGTTCTTTTTTTGCCACTGACACAGCTATGCCCTCTTTTTAAAGGGCACATCAAATAAAATAAGGGAAGGCCCTTAAAAGATTTCTTTCCTGCACATCCTTCATCTAATCGCACATCCTTTCCCATGGAAATTTTTCACTCTTAATTTAGCCATCCCAGGACCTTTCATATGGTATAGACAGGAATAACAAACATATCAGGAATCTAAAAGGTTAGATATTTATAGATACAGGTAGTCCTCAACTTATCACCAGAACTGAGACCAGAATTTCCATTGCTAAGATGGTTCCTAAGTGACTCATGTCCAGGTTTATGACTTTTTTTGCCACAATTGTTAAGCACTGCAGTTGTTAAATGAATCATGCTGTTGTTAAGCAAATCTGGCATCCTCATTGACTTTTCTTGTCAGAGGTTGCTTGGGAAAGGACTCAAATGTAATCATGTTACCCTCAGGACACTCAATTGTTGTAAATACATGCCAGTTGCCAAGTGCCAAATTTTGATCATGTGACTAGGGCACGGGTCGGCAACCCGCGGCTCCGGAGCCGCATGCGGCTCTTTGATGGATCACCTGCGGCTCCGGAGCCTCCGCCGCCATTTTGGGCAGCGCATGCGCACGTGCGCGGGCGGGTGCGCATGCGCGAACGGGTGCGTGGGCGCATGCGCGGGCGGGTGCGCATGCGCGAACGGGTGCGCGGGCGCATGCGCGGGCGGGTGCGCATGCGCGAACGGGTGCGCGGGCGGGTGCACATGCACGGGCGCGCATGCGCGGGCAGGCGCACATGCGCGCATGCGCGAACGGGCATGCGTGGGCGGGTGCGCATGTGCGCATGCGCGGGCGGGCGCGCATGCGCCGGCGGCGCGGCTCCCAGGGGTTTTTTTTTTTAGGGAAACGGGTCCGTGCGGCTCGTTGGATGCTTCGGCTGGCCGACCCATGGACTAGGGAGATGCTGTGACAGTTCTGAGTGCAAAGGCATTTTTTTCAGTGTCATTGTAATTCTGAATGGTCACTAAATGAATGGTTGTACAGCCCAACCTATGACCACAATTGGATCCAGACTTTCTATTGTTAAGCAAGGTAGTTAAGTGACTTGTGCCTGATTTTACAACCTTTTTTACCATGACAATGTTACGCAAATCATTGCAATTGTTAAGTGAATCATATGATCATTAAGGGAATTTGGCTTCCCCCACTGATTCTGCTGATCAGAAGCTGGCTGGGAAGATCACGAATGGCAATCGTATGACCTATGGATGCTGGAACCATAGCAAACACTTGCTGGTTGCCAAGCGCCCAAACTTTGATCATGTGATCGTAGGAATGCTGCAATGGTTATAAGTGTGAGAACTAGTGGCAAGTCAATATTTTCAAGCCTGCTGCAATTCTGAAAAGTCACTAAATGAATGGTTGTAAGTTGAAGACTACCTCCAGTGCTGCACAACTTTTAAATCTGTGTATATGGCATTGCTAAGATAGCAATAGTACTTAGACTTATAAACCGCTTCACAGTGCTTTACAGCCCTCCCTAAGTGGTTTACAGAGTCAGCATATTGCCCCTAACAATCTGGGTCCTTATTTTACTGACCTCAGAAGAATGGAAGGCTGAGTCAACCTTGAGCTGGTCAGAATCAAACTAGAAAGAATTAGCCTGCAATACCGCATTCTAACCACTGCACCACTACGGCTCTATTTTTTTATGAACAGTTCCATACATATTATAGAGCAGTGATGGCGAACCTTTTAGAGACCGAGTGCCGAAACTGCAACCCCAAACCCACTTATGCATCGTCGAGTGCCGGGTGGGTGTGGCCCATTGGCTAGGTGTGGCCCACTGGGTGGGCATGGGTGTGGTGGTAACGGCAGACTGGGTGGGACTAAAAAGTTCGATCAATCAATTCCACCTTTGCAAGATCTTTTTTTTTCCCATGAGAAGTTGAAATTGACTGATTGAACCTTTTTTTTTTTTTGCACACGGCGGCGGAGGCCTAAAGTGAAAAGGTTTTATAAAACCCAGCTGAAGGCCTACGACTGGGGTGACGGCGCGCGTGCCCACAGAGAGGGCTCTGAGTGCCGCCTCTGGCACCCATGCCATAGGTTCGCCACCACTGTTATAGAGGTTAGAAGTAAGTATAAGAACTGCAAATCCAAACCCTTTGGCCTGTAAATTGTCTAGTCTATAAATTGACCCTATTTTCCTCCCAGAATGAGCCAAGAACATTATGGACTAATATTTACACCTATTGAAAGTATTAGTTACTAAGTGCCTATGCAATGAATACTAATTTTATTTTAGTATCATTTAATATGATCTTGAGCTATTGGCCAAAATTATTTAAATGTGATTTATAAGGTAAGTCATATTGCTTCTTGACATGTCACTTAATATTTCATGTGTACATGTAGTTATGTAGAAAATACTTAAAAAGTAATTTTCTTTTTTATGAACACTGTCTATAAAGTCCCATCATCACCATGGATGAGAGAATAGGAAAATACTATTGATGAAATAGGAACAATTCATACACACAATTCAGAAGCCATGAACTTTCAGTTGTTCCTCCTTAACAATGCCAACCTCTAGGAGGAACTGGCAAATGTTCTTCCTCTGATCACCCTGCAACTGGATCACCTCCCTATATTCAGGATGCTCCATCACAGTACCATTACAGTGGTACAGTGGTACTCTCAAGTGACCAAACATATATTGCTAACTGGGCAGGTTCAAGCAAAACCAATTATTAGGAGTGCTTTTTACTAGTTTATATGGTATGTGTACTTGAAACTGAACTGGAAGGGATGTAATTTCAATTATTCATGATAACATCATTAGGCTGGACTAATATAATGCACTCAATATCATACTGTCATAATAGACAGGCTAGCTGAAGGATGGTTTGTGTCTTCCTCAATCTCAGGACTTCTACCGGAAGCCTGGGAGTTTGAGAGTTCTATGCAGAATCTTAGCTCCTCCTAGCACTGCACTCTTCAGGACAAAGAGCTCTGATATTGTTCTGACACTCTTCATGACGGAGAGCTCTGATAAGCCCCTTTCTCAGCTTAGGAGTCGCAACCCCGAATGGCACCACTTTCGCCTTCACTTTCCACGTCCTCTCCAGGCATGACTCTCCTGGTTCACGTGTTACTCTCATATTTTCAGATAGGCAGGTGAGGCGTTAGGGGGTCTTTGCCCAAGGACCTCTATTGGTAAGTTAGGTACCAGCAGATTTGACCTGCCCGGTCTCCTGCATCAAAGATGGCGCTCTAACCACTACACTATCCAGCCACTATTACACAGGGCTTTTTTTCTCATAGTACGCCCAGAACGGAGTTCCGGCACCTTTTTTGGATGGAACCTTGTAGGATAGGCAAGGCGGGTTGTATGACATGTGTGAGTTCCGGCACCTTTTTTTTTTTTTTTACAAAAAAAGCACTGCTATTACATATATATATAGTAGTACTGCTAATAATACTAAGGTACTAGACAACCAATATAATTAGAATACATTAAAGCTCTTATCTAAATGAGATTTTTAAACTATTATTTGAAATTATAAAACACATCATGCTTTATAATAGCATGTACTGTATATATTAACACATATAACTGAAATTAATGTATATTGTTCTGTCATATACTATGAAGTATTAATTTATAATTATGTGAATAGGATCAAAACAAAACACTCCTGGTCTGACTGGACATTCCAAATGGCAATTTTGTTTAATTAACATGTCACTCTATTTCATTCTTTCCATCCATTCATCCAGCAGTAAACATCACAGGACTATTTCTACTTTTCTCCCAAATGTTTTTTCCTTCCTTCCTTCTCTTTAAAGGCTGATCCCACCCTCCCTACAGATTAATAGTGTTATCTGATATCAGAATTCATCTCTAATACAGTACTTATATATGCACTTTATACCCTTTAATATATTTTAAGATTCCAAATAAAAGATTCAGCAAAAAATAAGACATGTAGATTAATTTATATTCTAGCTTCCTGTATTTCATTCGGTAATATTTAATATTAATGGCCAAATCACAGAATAAAGGTTCACAGTTAACAAAAATAAAGTATGTAAATAGAAATCAAAATTCTTTTAGTAAGAAAACTAAGAAGAGGTAAGTGAATAGGATAAATGAATACAGCAATTTTTTTACAAAAGATGGGCAGTGTATAAAGTGATAAATACATACAATTACTGGGTCCAAAATGTAAAGTACATTTTGGACCCAGTAATGACGCACGGGCCGGATGCGTCATAGCGAAACTGCGCCCACCCCATTGCTGGCAATGGGAAAAAAGTCGTGATACATCGCATCACGTGATGTTGCGAGTTTGATACCCCTGCCATAGAGCTATGGTAAAGAACACCTAAAAAATATTCTTCTGACTGTACATCATCTTTATATTTAGTAACAGCTGAAGCAGCAATATAGATGCTTCACAGAACTAATTAGATTACTTTCTGTTTCAAGGTAAATTGATATATACACTCCAAAGAAAAGAACAGTCATAAATGCCACCAATTTAATCTATTAATGTAATGAGATTTAAACTTTCCAGATGAATGAAGTGAAATGAGGCCAAGAATATATTCAACCATTAACATGACTAAAAATAATATTATTTCTTATAAATAAGATTTCCTGCACCATATAACTGTTTTACTTCCAGAACAGTTTTGTTTTTATTATAATATATATAATGTAAATGCACATTTATGCAGGCTTTAAAAGAGTAACCCAGAATTCACAAGCAGCATGGAAAAACATTTTAAGAACAGAATCATCTTCATGGTTAGATATATGTTAATACAGTTAATCAGTTAATCATGGACAGACAAGAGAAAGAAAATAGTCTGAACAGTTTTCAGTTTTAATTGTGCTACATCAGTAAACTCTTCCTAGCAGATTCAGTGTTGGGACTTCATATATTGGGACACAAGGTAATGCAGCAAACTTACTTCATAATTGTGAGACAGCCAACTTTTCCACTCTACATTATGATAGGAAAGCAACAACAGTAGAGTACAATAATTACAGTGCACGACTTTAAAAAGGCAATTTCAGCAGAGATTGAAGCTAGAGAATGTGGTTGTGAGAGGAGAAACAATGAAAAGGAAGAAGCCGATTATTAGAAAAGGTAAAGACTGAATGTAAAATGAGAGTGGTTAAGGTGCTGGTCTGGAGACTGAATTCTAGTCCTACCTTAGGCATGAACCACTCCTCTCTATGTTGTTATAAAAAAATGAATGTTCTGTCATAAAGCATTATTTTCCTTTAGAAAAAAGTCAGTTCCAATCTCTTCCTTTTTCAAAAATGCAAACACATTTGTTTTTCATTATACTTTATTTCACCTGTGTTTCATTGCCAATATAGTTACAATAATATATAAGTTACACAGATATGTGATTCATTTGGCACGGACTCTGGAACTTCAGAAATTGATGAAAATTGGCATTGACAATGAAGTGAATGTGTCCTCTTACAGAAAGCATACTAAACATGGGAGCCATCATATGTTATTCAATTAGCATTAAAAAATTGCATGGTGTCAGAAAACTTGCTTTTAGTCACTACATTTAGCCATTTTGTTGATGTATTCATTTACAATATCTAACTCAGGGGTAGGCAACCTTGGCTCTTTTATGACTCGTGGACTTCAACTCCCAGAATTCCTGAGCCAGCATGGCTGGCTCAGGAATTCTGGGAATTGAAGTCCACGAGTCATAAAAGAGCCAAGGTTGCCTACCCCTGATCTAACTAAAGTCTGTTACCAGGACTATATTTTATGAAGATATTGTAAAGAATAGTATTTCTTTTTAAAATGCAATTCAAATAAAAATATTGTAGTCATTATGACTTTGTTTAGAAGGCATTTCAATTCATCTTCCAGTATTCAAGATAGGATTGAAGAGGAAGAAAAGTAGTGCGATGCCTTAAAAATATACTACCAACCCCCCCAAAAGAAAAGCTTGAAGCCATTAAGACAATACAGCAATATGTATGCCTTCTGTGTAATTATATTATCCTATTTTATACATAATTTAAAGGCACTAGACAAACATGCCTCCTAGAACCTGGTTTAACAAATAATTGGTATGTGGTTTAATCCAATGCCCTCCAGATGTTTTGAATGATGGTGTGGTATGGTTTTATGGCAGCTTTAGTTCCAAAAATTTAGAAACCACCATCTGGTATACATTTACTTTGAGCAGTCTGAAGATAGAAGAATGCTGTAGACCGTTCAGATCACCTTCTGGTACAGATATAACTCTATGAAATATTCAAGTTACAAAGCACAAACATCAACAAATACAAAAATAAAGATCTGGTTGCTAGGTTCTTTTATTGAAGTTTCAATAAACAATCTGAAACTCACTAGGTTTCCTCTGTCTCTGGGGTCTCCTATTTTGCCATCCAGGTACTTGCTTAGGTAGCCCTCCAAGCCAAGCCAGCTGCATTTCAATTCTCTTGTATTCTGATTTAATGATCTTATTCATTGTGGCCTGGCTACTAAGTCAGGTATCCGCAAATAATTTCCAGCAATCAAAATAAGCATGATATTTGGGCAAGGCATGTGTTTAGAAAAAGGATAAAACCCTCTATAATTTGGGGGGCATTTTCCTATCAGTCGGTATGAAAACACATCAAAATAAGGATTCTCAGGAATCTACATTATAAAATTCAATAGTCTTATACCAAAACGCAATTCTATTGCAATACATACTACTAATAAATAAATGCACTTTCACAGTTTGTAAAAGACAGATAAGCAGTCAAACGTACTTAAGTTTTTGGCAGAGAAAAGGGGGGGGGGAAGCTATCTTCAGAAATCTGAAGGGCTGTCACATTGTAAATGGTTCAAGCCTATTGTCACCTACTCCAGAAGGTAAGATTAGACCTAACAAGATGAAATTTCAAGAATGTAGGTACAGATTAGATATTAGAAAAACTTGGTAACAATAAAACCTGTCAGTCAGTGGAATAGGTGACTTGATAGAGTGATTTCTTCCTCTTTACTAGAGGATTACAAACAGGTTAGATAGTTATTTGGGGGGGATCACTAAAAAAAGTAATTAAATAAATTAATAGCGATAGCACTTAAGACTTATATACCGCTTCACAGTGCTTTACAGCCCTCTCTAAGCAGTTTATAGAGTCACATATTGCCCCCAACAATCTGGGTCCTCATTTTACTGACCTTGGAAAGATGGAAGGCTGAGTCAACCTTGAGCCGGTGAGAATCGAACTGCCAAACTGCAGGCAACCTGGAGTCAGCAGAAGTAGCCTGCAGTACTACAGTGCCACCACAGCTCATAATTTAAACCTCAAAATATTATCCAAATAGGGGATTTTAAAAAAACTTTAAGAGGCCATGATGCTAATCATAATACATCTGATTGAAATTCAAAATCTGATATTTACTGCAGTAAATACTATACAAAATCTTTGCATCTCCAAGTTACTACTGGTAATCCTCAACTTATGACCACAATTGAGCCCAAAATTTCTGCTGCTAAGTGAGGCATTTGTTAAGTGAATTTTGCGCAATTTTACAACTTTCTTGCCACAGTTGTTAAGTGAATCACTGCAGTTGTTAAGTTAGTAACATGATTGTTAAATGAACATGGCTTCCTCATTGTCTTTGCTTATCAGAAAGACGCTAAGGTGATCACATGACCTTGTCATACATATGAGTCAGTTGCCAAGCATCTAAATTTCGATTACATGGCCATGGGGATGCTGCAATGGTTGTAACTGTGAAAAACGGTCATAAGTCACTTTTTTCAGTGCTGTTATAACTTTGAATGGTCACTAAAAGAACTGTTGTAAATCGTGGACTACCAGTGCTTCCTAATCTTTAAGAATTACTTCTATACTTCCAAAGAAATTAAAAATAGTTCAGAATGACAACATACAAAGTAACACATATCCCATGTGAATATAAGAAAATGTATGCATAATTTTAGGAATTTTCACTCAGTTGCATGTTTATGGCCTTGTGCACTCTGAAGCAGCTTTTTGTCTTTATTTCAAATTTATTTCAAATTTATTTCAAAATTCTGAACTGTATTATACTGTATAAAACACAGCCACATCAGCTGAACTGTTAATATAAAATAATACCAGCCGATCAAAAGTTTCCTCCTTCCACATGGCTATATCTATCCATGACACAGGAATAATAACTAATAATCTAGCTTAGAGACACATTAGATATGATGATATATTGATTCTTAAAGAACTATAAAAATGACAAATATCTTCAGATACTGAGAGAAGATTGGAGACATTGTTCAAAGGGGGGGGAAACAAAACACTTCATTGGGCATTTGTGGTATTTTAGTAATATCTGCCTATTTGCTCAAGGATTACATTTCAGTGGTTTCCACTGGTTTTTGAATCTTCAGATCTCCCACATATTAAAATGTAAATAACAACATAAAAAGAACAAATAAAACAGCAAAATATGTATGTATGCTTCATTAAATTTATCAATAATAATCCTTATATTTAATACCTATATACTAACTTAAATTGTAAGTCACAATGTTTAATTGTATTAATAAATTAATTTATCCATTAATTCAAAGAACAGAATAAATGTAAATTATACCATAATTTAAGCAAGACATAAAATTGGGAATCACAGACTTAGGACTGAAAAGAAAATGCCAACTGCCCTGACTACCTTGGCTGTAGTCAGTAATAAAAGGCAACTGAAACCCAACAACCTTGCAAAGTCAGAGTTTTATTTTAAACCACAAATGGTCAAAGACATTGATCTTTCTTGTTGTCTAAGGATATTGTTAAAATTGGCACCATAAATATATGTTTACAAAAACACAGTATTATTAAATTCTACAAAACATATTTTTAAAACTAGAAGCCAAGTTTTAAAGAAAATAATGCATATATAGGAGAACTGCAATAGAAAGAAATCCAGCCATTTTAATTCAAATGAGACATTCCAGAATATCCAACCCTCTTACAGCAACTTCATACTTTAGTTCAGGATGTTCTTAAAGTGTTCCACAATTCAGAGCAAGCAAGTGGTTATCAAGGAAGCTAGTAAATCACCTGATTCCATTATAAAATCAATTACTGCAGCACATTTCTTTTGCTACACAACCTAGAGATAGCAAAAGCATATTAGATAGCTGCTGCAAGGTCAAGAAACCTAAAGGCACTTTAAAATGTGGCTTAAATTTAGCTCAACATTGTATTTGTATTAAAGGAAATATTTTAAATAATTACCTTCTTTGGCTGATTGGGATATTTGATGGATAATCTCTGCAACTGGTCTGATGTATGGCTGCAAGATAGGAGATCCGAGCAGCAGGTCGAACGGCCCAGCCTCTTCATTAAAGAAGAAATAATGCTGCAGCCACAGCCACACATTGACTTGCTCATCAGATGAGTTTATTCCTTAAGAAATCAGTACTGGTACTGGCCCATAAACAACCAAAATTGGCTGACTGCCTCATTCTGCAGCTTTCTGGCAAAAATTAATACTGCAAAAAAATTTAAGAAGTGGTTCTCTAAAGCTGATGCTAGCCACTCTCTGTACGCTAAGCAAAGCTTGCAGTTTTAAAGTGCCTTTTACAACTACACTTTCCATGAGAAAAGCAATTTTGATAATGTCTACTGCTTTGTAAAAGAGCTATTAACTAAAGTAACAGACGCTATACACTAAGTAGTTTGTTGTTTTGTAGCTTCATGTCTGCAATGACATTCTCTGTCCAAGTTATTCCCGCTTTGAAAGCTCAGTCCTTAAGCAGCCAACAGAAAATAACCACGCCCTGTTCTGTTCCCATATTCACTATGCAAGATCCGCCTAATATCTAAAAAAAAATTGCTTTGGCATTGGTAGGAGTAGAAACTGTGAGCAATTTAAATTACAATTGAAATATGATTTGCAAGAACACCTGCCACTTAAAAGTGTTTAATAGAGTAGCTATCCATTACACATAAGAATGGTTTTTTTTGCTCTTAAAACTTTGAAGTTCTGCCTTTGTTACAAACATAACTGTACTTAAACTTAAATTAAAAAGAGGAAAGCTATTTTCTAAATATAAAACTGAGCAAAGAGACAATTTAAAGCAAGACATCACAATAACAAAGAGGGAAACAAATTTCAGCTAAAGAAAACCCAAAGCAATAAAAAATAAGATCCTTGCAAAGAAAATATAGTATTGTTATGCAATGCCAACTTAGAAATATGCTTGCAAACTATATCATACAAGTTGGAAAGAAAAGTAAACAAAAATAAAATGTCCTTTGTATACAAAAGCGATGATAAAATATTTAAAAATTGGCCTAAATAACAGTAATTTTTCAAATTTCACTTAAGTGAATCATAATGTAAAATAAATGCATACAGAAAACTTGAAGCAGTACTAAATGAAAAACCCTATATACTAAAAGATAACATACTGTCCTTTAGCTATTAAAAGCAATGCATTTATTTCATTTAATGCAGCATACATTAAAGCATTTGCAAAGAGCGCACTCACATTAACAAAGATGCTCAACCCAACTACAGTATAAGAAGACTTGAAATAATTGTCATTTACACTGATGGCAATATTACCAGCTACCTACAAAACCTTAGTCATCAGATGATTTAATAAACAAGGGACAGGACAGCAGCTTAAGCACACATATTTAAGCAAAACTTCTTGTTTTCACTCTGCATCAAAAGCTATATTTGTTCTGCCTCCTCCCCTCCACACAGACTGGTTACAGCTATATTGTGCCAGCATTGCTTCTTCCTTCAACCTTGCTCTGCCCTTTTGATATTCACATTTTTATTAATTCATTTTCCAGTAATATTTAAATTCAAGCAGCCAGTGAAAATTAAATTTAAGAAGCCTTTTGTACAAAAAGATTCTGCATGCAAACAAGCAAATAATGCAGTAACCTTTTACTCGCCTGCTGGAGGTACTGTCTGCTGCATAGAATTTTAAATCCTCATCTGCAGATGCAACTGAGCTGGTATTGCCAAGGACTTTGCTCTTCCTGTGCTGATTCTACACAGCTATTCATCAGAGAAAAACATTACAGGGAAAATGTAAAGTAATATAAAGTGGAATCACTCAAGATGACATGAAACAGGTCAACTTTGAAAAAGTCAACTGCGTCTTGCGTAGTCACGTTAATGAGCTAATTCCTTATGCAGGTTTGCACTGATATGCAGCACATGAAATCACGGAAAGCTAATAAAAACATATGCAAAATTAAAGTTCATTGATCATCCTTAGCCTGATAACTTAAAAGTGTCTTTTCTTGCACACACATCTCAAAGGAAAGATTTTATACTGTTTTCCACATTCACCTTTTTCATGAATGTCCAAGTGCATAATTCTAACAAATGATTAAAGCTATCCCATACAATTTTGAAAGATTTTTTCTAACTTGGGTTTTAGCTCGCTAACAACTACTACTACCATAGAATTTATTTACAAAAAAAGAACAGATTTACCTGATACCATGGTATGAATGAAAATGTAAGGATCAGTTTGAACTGGGCCAGAGAAGGCAAAATAAATTTTAGATTTTTAAGTTTTGGAAGATTGTAAAAATGTAGCTGTTGCTTTGAACACAGGTACTGATTTGAGATGAAAATGATACACTTAATAAGGCTGCTTCATCAACTTCTATATTCGTAATTTTTCTTCAAGAAAATCAGGCTTTAATGTACGTAAGATCCAATGCCATTTTAATGCCATTGAGTTGTCTAGTTAAAAGAGAAACTGCTTCTAATCTATACTACATATAATTCCAGATTACTAGTTATAATAATTTTGGGCTACACTGAATATAAAACATATAGCTATTCAATGAAATTTACATTTCCCCTAATAGGAATGAAAGATTAGCAATTAAGGTTGTTATTCATTATTTATGTGCTTTCCCTCTCACCTCATGTCAGTCTCCTTAATGTACTATTGATTCTCAAGATGCATAAAGTTGGAGCCAGTGACAGACCACACATAGGAAACCATCCAAGAAATAAAACAAAGTGATATCTTCACAAATAATTTGAGATGCATAAAATCTGAGTGACAAATATGCAAATAACATTGTTTTGAAGCAAATACTAAATATGAACCAGTTTTTTCTAAAGCAATTAAATCATATCACTAAATGAAACTTTTAAACATGACTTGTTGAACACACAACAGTAAGCTGTTTTAATGCTAAACTATACTCAGTAAATTCACACATCACACTAAACCAAAATAACAATCCATTCTAGTTTAGTATAATGTATAAACCAACCCATTAACTGTATAATTAATCCACTTCAATATTTAAATCAATTCTTTTAAGACAAAAATATTTTACATTTAGTTATTATTATATCTGTTTATGCATTAGTATCATTTAATATTAATATTTTATTATAATACTGATGCTTTTAATGCTAAATCTAAATTTCTACAAATGTGAGTAATTTCATAACTTTAAAAATTATGAGATATGTATGATAACCATTTTGGTTATAAACATGTTATGAATACTGAAAGATTAATGTATGTGTATTACAACATAAAATGATAAATGTGAAGTTGGCTAAAAATCATTATCATATCATTATCATAATTATCTGATGATGAAACAAACTTTTTTTAAGAAAAAGTACAGGTAGTTCTCAACTTACAACAGTTCATTTAGTGACTGTTGAAAGTTACAACGGCACTGAAGTGACTTATGACCGTTTTTCACACAACCCTTGCAGCATCCCCATGGTCACATGATCAAAATTCAGATGCTTGGCAACTGGTTCATATTTATGACGGCTGCAGAATCCCAGGGTCATGTGATCACATTTTGTAACCTTCTGCAAGTAAAGTCAATGGGGAAGCCAGATTCACTTAACAACTGTGTTACGAACTTAACAGCTGCAGTGATTCATTGAACAACTGTGACAAGAAAGGTTGTAAAGTGGGGCAAAACTCACTTAACAAATGTATCATTTAACAACAGAAATTTTGAGCTCAATTGTGGTCATAAGTCAAGGATTACCTATATCTGTAATTTGTGTTTTGAAAAATTTGGAATTTTAGATCAGAATGAGATTATTTGGAGGACTGATTTAGCAGTTTCCTTGAGAAAATGTGCATAATTTGTCAGTTCTACTCTGACAAACAACAGACTGGGCTGTTTTTCAGATATAAGTAACATAGCAATAGCAATAGCACTTACAAGTTATATACCACTCCATACTGCTTTACAGCACTCTCTAAGTGGTTTACAGAGTCAACCTATCACCCCCAACAATCTGGGTCCTCATTTTACCGACCCCAGAAGGATGGAAGGCTGAGTCAATCTTGAGCCAGTCAGGATTGAACTCTTGGCAGTGGGCAGAGTCAGCCTGCAATAGTGCATTCTAACCACTCAAACCACTACACCACCACATCACATCAATATAGTTCCAGTGAGTCCTTTCTGGTCTTCCTTTGAGCCACAGCTTTATCAAAAGGTAGAATTACTAAGAAAATGGATTAAAGGCATATTTTTCACCTTGGTAAAAGAAAACCAGTTCAAAATTGTCTGAAGCTTTCTGAGAATTCTGACTCTGTTTAATTATATGTATATCTTCATTTGTACTGCATTAATTTCTCAGTGTTACAGGCCAATTCTATGTAACAAATGTTAAAAAGAGAGGCATTAATGTAAATAATAAAATATTAAAGGCATTTAATGCATGATTTGTTTATATACTACCTGTATTATTTTTACAAATAACTCTAAGGAGCAAATATATCCAACATACATATTCAATACACCTTCCTCCTGTTTTCCCCGCAACAACAATCCTGTGAGATGCTTGGGCTGAGAAAGAGTGACTGGCCCAAAGTCACCCACAGCTGGCTTTCATGGCTAAGGTAGCATTTGAACTCATAGTCTCCCACTTTCTAACCTTGTGCCTTAACCACTAAACCAAACTAGTGCGCTCTCTCCCTCCCTCCCTCTCTCCCTCCCTCCCTCTCTCTCTCTGCTAAAAAGTCAGTATTCTGCAGCTGTATGAAATGACAGTCCTATGAATTTCAGGGGACAGAACATTCCAATGAGAGGGGGCTACTACTGGGCAGAGAATGTTTATTTTGGGGGCCATCTCTCCTTTAGCTCATGTGGGGAAGCCGAAACCAGAACATTTCCTCCTGAATCAAACAGGATATTTAGATTAGATCTGATACACAGGAAACAGTCCCCTGGGTACCCTAAGACTTAGGGCCTAAGTCAATGGATTCTTACCCTACTGTATGGAAGCTGCTACATTATGCACCAGTTGTAGTTTCCAAGTAGCTGTCAAGAATAGCCCCACACAAAGGACAATATAGTGACCCAACTGAGAAATCATGAGGATATCAGTTATCACTGCTAAGGTCTCCCATCAGAGCAGCAACTGGCACACCAGTAAACACTGGAATCAAAAGCCACTAAGAAATCAGACCTCTGCCTATCTAACAGAATAGTATCTAACAATACTACTACTAGATTAACAGAGGGCCTCTAAGTGGGCAAGTGCCATCACCTACTTCAAAGCGGCAGACATTAACCCCTTCCTTAAAGAAAGATATCCCCAACCACTCATCTACAGAAGCCCAACCCATTCACTACCCATAGGAGCTGTATAGGGCATCATGTAAAATGTTGCCTCAATTACTTCAATATGATGTTAAGATCTTAAGAAATATGAATGATTATGTTTAGCAATCACATAGAAATTTAAAGGGAGATATTACAAACTGCTCTTTCAATGGAACTAATGGGATTATGTACTGCTTATCCAATCCTGTCATAGATTGAAAACAAGAGTAATCAATGCAATTTCTATCCTATGCTGCTGTCTGAATACTGATTGGAAAGAATTTAGATTGTCCACCCTGCCACCTTCTCAAAAACCTTCCCAAAAACAAAAGGTTGGACACTACGCAAGAGTTGACCAGTAGAGTGAAATCTTTAGACAATTTCTTGAGGAGATGCATTAATACCTTTGTCAAAGACACCAGCACTTTCCCCTCTCAGAGCAAGTCATTCACTACAGCCCAAATTCAGCCCTTAACTACAAGACAGGTAACTCTGCTACTGTTCTTCATATTCAAAATCCTCCCTCCTTCTCATCTCTCCACTCACTCCCCCAGCATCCATCCAATCTTCCACCTCAATCTCCTCTTTCCCTATAGTAACACAACCTGATTTTCTCTCTTTTTCTTTCTCCATTCTAGCATTATTTTCTAATTTAATTCTTCAGCCTAGATTCCTACACTTTCTTCTCTCTTATTTGTATAATTCTAACTTCTAATACAGTATTTTAATCTGGTCACTCCCATTCTCACCTTCAATATAGTCCTTCAATTTAATTGGCTGGCTTCACTTCCCTAACTCCAATTCAACCCTCCAGCATAGCCCTTCTTTCTGATTTTCTCCACTGTTGACTCTTTCTCTCTTCCCACCCAAACTACTTTCACAGTGGGTGCCTGCACGCAGTCTCCTAACTGGCTGCACTATAGCTTTTTCCAATCTTTCCTAAGCTGCACCAAAACTGTTCACAATCTCTTAACAAAACATTTGTTTTTCTCTGAACAGCACTACAAGTTTTAATGACAACCAATTTGACTTCCACCTTCAGCCCTTTAAGTCCATAGATCTCCAGATAGATATAGCCACAATGGCTCTGCAAAAGGTAATTTCCATTCTTGCTTTTCTGCTTCTGCTGCACAGAGTTCACATGGCACCATTTTGGACCATGCTCATTGTCTCTCCAACCAACACCCATTCTGTTTAATTCCACTATCAATCAAGTTAGCTCAGTCTCAGTTTGCCCCATCTATTTACTTCTCTCTTCTTTTTCATTATCTATTCCAATCACTCTACTTAACTATCATTCTGTAACATACTTCTTAAAGAAAATTCCTTATCTTTAATCTCCAAAATACCCATGTAACTACCTGATTAAAAAGACTTCCTTCCTTCCCTTAATATAGTTGCTAATTAGATTTTGTAGAATATCATTTTCTAAAGAAATACAGAGAAATAATATATCTCAGAGCTTTAATTTATCAAGGCCTATAATCCATATTTTGTCATTTCTATTTTTTCAGTTATTTATATCTTTTCCCTCATAAAAATGTTTGCACGTGAACATCCTCAAAAGTGAAGACACCTGCAAATAATTCATTGAGTTTCTGTGCAATATTATTTTTTGTTTCTTATAGTCCCTCTGTTTTCCCCTATATTAAAATATTTTTAGCTGTTGTTCTTAAATGAGGTAAGCCTCATTTACCATCCTTTCATTCAGTGACTGTTCAAAATGTTACAATGGCACTGAGTTTGGGATGCTTATCGCAGCTTATTGTAACTGAGGGCATATAGTATCCACACAGTGATGTGATTACAATCTGGGCGCTTGGTGACTGACTTGCAAATACATTGCAGCATTCCATGGTCACATGATCATTTGCACTCTTCACAGCCAGATTCTGGCAAGCAAAGTAAATGGAGAAGCCAGCAGGCCACCTAATGATGGCAACTGCCAGAACTGCTATCTTAAGTTGATGTAATCATGTTATGCCTTACAAGTTAGAATTGGATATCCCAGTCCCAATTACCATCGGTAAGCAAGGACCACTTGAATCATTTGCCCTATCAAAATTAACTTTTTTATATTCTTTATTACCAATTTGCATTTCTTTTGCTCAAGTTTATATTCTTGTATTTAGTTCTATATTTAAAAGAAAATATTCTTTTCTCTGACAATGTTTCTTACTCTGTTCATTAATCATATTAAATTGACTTGGATTTGGTTTTTATTCTTTACCTGAAATGTACATTCTAAGAAAATGTCTATTGTTATGGTTTGAGTATTTTTCAACCATTATAAAAAGATTTTGTTTTCTAGAATGTTTTATCACTTTTTTTTTTACTTTGAGAAAGTCTACTTTCTAATGTTTAATTTTTTTGCTATTTCTTGCCTAGTGCCTAAATCCAATCTAACAACATCTTAAAAATGGGCTTTTTTGTCAAAACAATTAAGGATAGTAGCACAACGGGTTGCAGAGCAAATTACAGTTAACAGCTTTGCTAAAAGAAGATAAATGGCATCCTGCAGAAGGGAAAAGATGCAATAAGCTAAAAAATGAGCAAAGTTCTATCTTTAACTGGTTCTAAATTTGCTACCTCAAGTAATCCTGCCTAATGAAAAGGCTAAATAATTTCTGGCTATTTCATATTATGATAAATTCTTTTTGTAGCTTATTAAGAATCAATATTTGAAATATTCACACATGATTTTGAGTATTACATATATGTAAATTCCTCCAAGGTCAAGCCCAAGCCTGTAAGAATTTGAAGACCCTACTAAAACATTTGTGGGTAGTAATATATTTAACACATTTAGCATTCAGAGGATAAAAATAAGACATATGGCCTAACTGATCTTTTCACAATTCCCAGAATTTCAAAAGCAGATGTTGGTTTAAGAATTACCAAAGAGTGAATATATTTTTAAAAATAACATATGTATCCCCTCTCAAACTTCTATTGTATTTTGTAGCACACAACAAATTCCACTGATGCAAACACAAATGTCTTAAGACACTTAATTTTTAAACAAATATTTAGCTTCTAAGATTTAAATTTAAAAACATTTGAAAACTCTTCTTTTATTTTACATGTCTGTCAATATATTACATGTACATCCTATTTGGCGAGGTGTAGCAATGATGTATTGATTTATAACTTAAGTCTCTAGAATACAGATTGGAAAATTTCAATGGTGAGAGAAAAAAATAGTAACGAGCTTGAATTAACACAAGAAAAACATAGATATATTCCATACTTGCAAAACTAAGGAGGAAGAATGTACTACATGTGAGAAGAGGTAGTCTGATGGGGTGGAGTAGATTTGAAAAATACACACAGGGAACAAAGATATGTATTTATAATGAATACAAAAACTAACATGCAGAAAGTATTATATGATATCATTAGACTGCTGTGAATACATATAAAAATGAGAATTCAGTAGTAGATGAGAACTGTTCCATTTCATAAATGATAATAAATCAAGAGATTTTGAAATTGAAGTTTTGGGGAAATTGTGAAACATTCTGTGTGATGTGACCCAGGTTAAAAGATTATTCTGTTAGGTGATATAAATGGACTGAAAGAAATTTGATGAATGTACAAAAACAGTGACCAGTCATTCAGAGACCCATGAATGAATAAGATGACTGATGATCATCAGCTTACAAAACAGTCTGTTTTCAAATATCTACTTTAAGAATAAGTCTATTCATGCATGGAAAAGCAATAAATGGGAAAACATGACTTTTGGTTATTTATAATAAAAGACTGAGAGAATTTGTGAAAGATACAAGAGTAATAAGATATTCTAAACGTTGATAGTGTCAAAATGGACACAGAAGAAAAGAGAGAAAGGTGAAAGAAATGAAAGCAGAATGACTGCAAGAAAAAAAACAAATGAGTCCTATATTAAAATATTATTACTAGACATATTAATATCACAACAGAATGAATATTATGATAGAAAATATACTGTGCATTGTATTTGAAATAAAGTAAAAAGCATGGTGTTACAAGTACCACCTAAAGTATGCTGGAAATATAAAAAAGAATGCTTGATGAAGCAATGAAGTAAAAGTTTGTAGATGACAAAAAATACATATCAGATAAAGATTGCTACAAAAAAGTAAGCATAAAAGATGCAATATGTATACAGAGAAAAAGATGGTTGTAAGAATGGAGTCAAAGAGAATGACTGAAATAAAAAAAATTTTTTTGAAGTAGATGAAAAAGGCTAAGCAAGGAGTCTTCAACAGGGTGAATGAAATTAAAAATAAAACTAATAAAATGATTTAACTTGAAAAGAGGGACTGCTAGAAGCAAATATGGTTTGCAATTATATAAAAAGATGAAGTATATTCAAAGTAAATTAGATTTAGCTATATTTCTGTTGCTTTCATGTGACATGTTTATTGTCTTTTGCTTATTATTTCCTAAACATTTTTGCATTCTGCAGAATATCATTTGTTCCAAAAGGAACAGAATGAAGGAGTCCCAGTGGTGCAGTGATTACAGTACTGCAGCAAACTGTCCACAGCCTGGAGTTTGATCCTGACAGGGCTCAATTTAACTCAGCCTTCTATCTTTCCGAGGTCGATAAAATGAGGACCCAGATTGTTGGTGGTAATATGCAAATAATGCTGATATTGTAAACCACCCAGAGAGTGCTGTAAAAGCACTATGGGAGGTATATAAGTCTAAATGTTATTGCTATGTATATAATGCACTGAAATTCTTTAAAGGGTAATGAGGAGCATATAAATAAGTGACATGACTAATGAGTTAAGCTGGAATATGAACAAAATAGTTGAAGGAAACAAGAAATGGGTGCATTTAATGAGAAAACATGTGTATACACAAGAACTGAAGAAAACGTAATGCTAAAAACAGTCCAGTACCTTTTCCTACTTTCATATGTGCGGTTTGCTGAGAGATTTAAAAAATGCATGGTAATATAATGTGGCAAGCAACACTTCTTTTAATCAAAAATTGACTTAGTATTGCTATGCATTGCTGCAATATTAATGGCAATTTCTTCAAGTTACAAACATAACCCTTCTGGGGCAATATTGACCATATAATCTCAATCCATAAGGAAGTGGAGCAGGATGAACAAGAGGAACCATGTTCTCCCACTCACAGATAGACCGATAGATAGTGTGTTCCAGCCTCACCTTCCCAGATATGGCAACAAGAATGGTAATGAAGGAATGAGAACTTTTCTCCTTTCTTCCTCCTTGCTTTTATATGCACAGGCTATGTAATATAATAACAATTCAGAATAACTATAATCATATTTAAATTCTGCATAGGACGCTATTACTTGAACATAGAAGCTACCTTGTGTCAACAGCATACATTTTCCTCTGTACTATATTGTTTTGGGCAAAAGCTAATAAAGAAATGCTAAACTACTATGGTCATAGTTGTCAGTTTCATGAAACGCTAAGTAAAATAAATTTCCTCAAATAAAATATAGTTTCTTGCATATTTTCATGGGGATAAATCACATTAAACTGGGTGACCAAATATAATGTTGTATTTTCTATCTTCTCAAAAGAAACTTGTTCTAGTCAAGTCACTAGTTCTGCCTGTCTTTCAGTATGAAAGGCAGTTATATCAGAAAATAAATCATACCTGTAACAGTTGCCAGATTGTCAGAATTTAGAACATTAAAAATAGTAAAAATTATAAATGCTTTAAAAATATTTTTGATTTAAAAATTGTATTTGCTTTTGCAAAAATTATCTCATTAACAAAGAAAACATTTCCAAACATAACTCACATTTAAATATTTATGTATTAATAACTGCATCGTTCAGTCCCGTCAAAAAATCCTATTTTATCAAGCTATCTATAGAGATTATTATTAATACCAAGGAAGTGTATTTCATAATGTTTCATTTATGCAGCAGAGGTATTACATGCGCCATCTTTAGGATGCTGAAAATTGCTCATGCGGCTGCATTTTGTACTAGCTGAAGGTTCCAGATTCTCTTCAACAGTAGCCTCATGTAGAGCTCACTGCAGGAGTCCAAATGAGAAATGACCAGGATGTGATTGACTAGAAGTGGAGAAACTGGTGCACAACATGCAGCTGAGCAAATGACCTCCTAGCCATGCTGCCACCTGCTCCTTGAGCAGGAGCTGTGAGTTAAAAAGGACCTCTTTATGTATTGGGCCTGTCTGGGATAGTGCGATTCCATCCAAAACTAGTGATGATAAAGCTCATCCCGCTCCAGAGATTATCTAAAAGTACAACCAATGCTGTTTTGTCCCATATCTGGGCCTGAAACCTGACTTAAAGGGTCTGGATAATCTGTTTCATCCAGGATTCTCTGGAGTTTGCAATGCCACTATCTTCTCAACCATTATCTCTGAAAAGAGATAGTGGTGGGAAGGTGGGAGTCTGGACAAAAATTGTCTAGAACAATAGGGTATAGTGATGGCTAGAGGGGTAGTGTGCATCACCCCGTTTTAAAGAAGCCCGAAACATCCTCTCCATCAAGGATGAATTCACCTCAGTCAGACTCACCCACATCTCCTCCTGAGTGGACTTTGACTTTGTTCACTTCCTTGGACAAACAGAGTCAACTATTCCCAGATAATTGAGTACATTTGCTCCCCCGGCATCTCCATAGGTTTGACATCCAACTGGGAATAAAATCTTCCAGATGCACAGAAAATTCCTCTACGTGGTACTGAAAGTAGATCTCTGGACCGCCCTTCTCCCAATGGGTCAGGATGATCCTGGGTATCTCATTTCTCTTTACTTCCAAGTTCCATTGCTTTTCGTCTAATATCACTTTCCTTTCTGCAGCTATTGACAAATCCTTCACCCAAACTATGCTCATCTGATTTCAGTTAAAACCAAAGAAAATGTATTACTCAAAATCAAGTTGCTGTTCAATGGAGCCATTCCCATTTATGCAGGAATATAAAATAAGATTTAAAGACTTGTAAAAAAAATCCTGCTTCCTGAACATGAATTTCAGATATCCTGATTCTCATTCAGGCTACTTTATACAAGCATTTACACAAATATTCCAAGGAATGAGACAGGTGAAGATGAAGAGGAAATTCCTCAACCATTTTCTCACAAAAGGTTCAGCAGCTCTATTTTAGAAAAGGGACAACCTAAGCAGTTAGTCCTAAAATGTGTAAGGGTTTGGCTTAGGCAAACGAAAAGGAGCACTGCTATGCTTCCTCCTCTCTGTGTATTCCAAAGTTCAACTGAGTGCTCAGCTGAAACCTAGCCCATAAACAATCAATAGGATACAAAATGCAGGCTATTATCTATTTACAACCATCTCTGGTAATAACGCTAAATGACATTAAGCAACTTGAAATGTGTGTATATGCACCACCTTTTAATTCTGCACTTTAATTATTTGGGTGAAGGGCTGTTTTGAAGAGCTATGGAAGCACCCAGCCATTTATGGCTTACCTTCAAAAAAAATAACCAGAATTGTTAGTTCTTGAATGGGAGATCACTATGATAAAACTTCATGAAAAAAATATCTCTGTATTATTTTTGAAGTCCTTTCTAGCCAATTGATAGTGATAGCAACATTTCAATTTAATTTCACAGTGTAATTTCTTCAAATTGTCCGCGACACCAATTTAGTACAAAAGCTATATAACATATATTATTATATATATTATTTACAGCTATATAAATTTCATTGTGTTTTGAATCCAAAAATAACAATTCATGGATGAAATATAAATTAAATACGAAGTTAAATTTTTAAGCAGGTCCACTAAAAGATAATTAATGCTATATTTTTAAGGCTGTATATTGAGACCCAAACAAGAGCTTGTCTGAACACACAAGCTATGAAGGCATTGCAGTTTTCCTTGCGTACTTCTCTTCTTCACAAAAAAACTTTTTATTGTGCTTTAGTAGAAGGTCAATGGCTATCACTTCACTACTTGAGCACAATAGTGAATTGAAATAAGAACTCATTGCTGTTTGGACCCGACAAAGCTACCAGTATGCCTAAGCCAATAAAGCGATTTGTTCATTAAAGCTACTAATAAAGCAACCTTTTGTTAGTCTATGAAACATCAGAAGCATCAGAGAATGCATCAAACTGCAATATTTCTGGCTTTCCCACAAAGTCTAGAAATGTCTCTTAAAGTCTTAGTATTTTTATATAGGTTGAAAACATTACCAATTCCCTATTTTTTGCCAGTTTATTCATAATTAAAATGCAAACAGTCTCCTTACAACCACTACACAATAAGAATGTACTGTACTTTTAACATTAACCCAAAATATGTAAAAACATAAAGACTGAAAAAAAATTAAGTGAGACATCAGCCCTACTGTGATGCTACTTTGACAAAGTTTCACATGTCTGCATGTCCAAGAGGCAACACTCAACAGGATTCATCCCCATTACTGAAACTGAAACACAGAATTGCCCTTTTTCTGTATTGAGTGATGGGACATAAACTGTTCTAAATCTAATTTTCCCTTTCCTTATGCAATTTTTCATCTCATGGCTAACAGTTCATTTTAAGTTCAGCATTACAAATATCAAGTGTCCATTCTATAAAAGATTAAAATAACATCCCAAACTATGAGACGTATCTTCTTCCTTTCATGTATTAAATATTTTAACTAGGCCAATAATCCTATGCTTATGAAATAACCAAAATATTTGTATTATTGTAATGTGCTCTACATGGGGCTACCCTTAAAGACCATTCAGAAGCTACAGCTAGTGCAAAGTGCGGTGATGTAGGCAGAATGGCCCCTGTAACACTACTGTTCTGCGAGCTGCATTGGTTACCAGTCTGCTTCCGGAAGCATTTCAAGATGTTGGTGATCACCTTTATAGCTCTTCATAGGATGGATGCAGATTACTTGACGGACCATCTCACCCCACTGGGATTGGCCATTCGTGCCAGCAGAGGAGGCATGCTACAGGTCCCATCTGCCTGATTATTCTGGCTTTCAGGATCCAGGAAGAGGGCCTTCTCTGCTGTTGCTCCTGCCCTCTGGAACATTTTGCCTCCTGATGTGAGGTTGGCCCCAACCCTATCCTTTCGTAAGGGCCTACAAACATGGTTCTACCAGTTGGTTTGGGGGCCCAGTGGGGGAACAGCACAGTGGAGGTGGCTGATAGAGTAACAGTAGATCCCACTTTTCCCCACTCCGCCCCCACCCTCCCCACATGTCCTTAGATGTTAATGTTCGATTTTAATTTATTTATGTTTTAGTTGTATATGTATAGACATATTTTTATGACTGTAAGCCACCCAGAGTTACCGTATGGTAAGATGGGCGGCCAATATATTTTATAACATATCCATAGAACTAGGGCAAACTAACATTTTGTTTAAATCACTTGAAAAACCTTTTTTTTCTTTATCAAAAAATTGCCAAAAATAAATATGGTGGCGTCAGTTTTCTCTTTTTCTGATCCCTTTTAGTTATATAAACCTCTCTTACCTACCTATAACCTTTTATCTTTTTTGATGTGTCTAATGGAACGAAAGGGAGGTATTTGTGTATATAGATAGTCCTCAACCTATGACAAAATTGGGACCAGATTTTTCTTTAAATGCAGCCATTAAGTGGGGCATCACATGACTGTACTCAATTTTCTGGCTTTTCTGCCAAGGTTGTTAAGTGAGACATCACATGACCACAACTTATAATCTTCCCTACTGGTTTCCCCATTGACGTTGTTTGTCAGAAGCCAACTGGAAGCATGCAAATGGCTATCATGTGATCCTGGGATTCTGCCCCTCTCATAAATGTGAGATGGTTGCCAAGTACTTGGATCATGATCACATGACTGCAGGGATGTTGAGATGTCCTAAGTGCGAGGACTGGTCATAACTCACATTTTTCAGCACTGTCATAACTTTGGATGGTCGCTAAAGCAATGATTGTAAGTTTATCATGTCTGTGTGTATGTGTGCAAGTGGAGGTTTTCTGTGAAAAAGATAATGGAATATGCAATGGAGTTCTTATTTTTCAGCTAATAAACTTAGGCTTTTGGACTGTTTTTGAAAAGCATTTCTAAAATAAAATTGTTCTAAAGGACATGAGGATTGGGGTCAAATGGATCTCAGGAAATAATATTCCATTAACGTAACTGTTTTGTTCAGAATGTATGCAATATGAAGGCAGGTGGAGTCAGGATCTCAGCTTAATATAAATGCAATGACATTTTAGATCCCTTGCTTTATTTATTGGTATTTTACTATGGCTATGTACTCTTTATATTTTTATATTTTATCTATTTTATTTGTCTTTTGTCTGTTTGTACTCTTTCTCTAAAATGTCTAAAGAAAAGAAGGAAAAAAACAAATCACTTGTACTTACAGTGATCACACATTTGGTATCACACAAATGATGGACAAGCAATTAAATTTAAATAAGAAAATTCTGAATTAATATGCTACAGATAGTATTTCAAAAGGAAAAGCATTAATGGTACTACAAAGCCAGTTTAAGTTTCATGCAATTATCATCAACAATGCAGTGGTCTTGTGAATCCTAAATATTTATGCACTAATTTAGTATAGTATAACTTAGTAGTAGTATAACTAACTTAGATTAACTATTTAAATGTTCCCCAACCATTCTTATTTGCAGATAGTGATTTAGGAGAAATTTAGCTTTAAATTTTTATATAATACGTTATTTTAGAAAATATTTCTCTCATTAAAATGATTAGCCAGCTTTGAAGAAGTCACTATCTCAATCTAAATACACAATTATGTTACTTTAATGCTATTTGAGATAATTTTTTAAAAGGCAAGAATGCAAAAATAAAAAAGATTTTAAAGATATGTAGCTTATTTAACTGATTAAAACCTACATTACTACAAACTAAATTTCAACATACTGTTTTTCTTATCCATCCACACCATTTATCTCCATTTGATCTACCATATTAATACTTCTATAGATATTTACTATACTTAAAGCTACAGTTTTAAGCAAAAATAAATTCCAACTTAATTTCACTTTGAATACTTGATACTTCTGGTTTTCTTTGCATCTTTTCATATAGTCAACTTTTTTTCTAAGCCTATCCAAATTCAGTGTGTACGATGTTCTTGGAAATTTCCAGCTTTTTTCTGAAAGCTATCTTGACTATCTTTTTCTTTCCAGCTATGACTTTTTCTTCTTCTGGGAAGAGAAATATCTGTTTTGCTTCCCATAAAAGCAAACCCATGAACTTAAATAAAAAATTAAATTAGGAAAGTCAAGTATGTTTAAAAACATGGGTAAAAATACATCTACAATATATCTTGAAGCAAGTGCAAGTAAAGCAATTCCTTTGACTGACAGGATCTAGGAGGAGGGCTTTCTCTGCTGTTGCCTCCACCACTTGGAACAACTTACCCACAGAGGTAAGGCAAGCACCTACTCTTCTGGTTTTCCAGCAGTGTGTTAAGACTTGGCTCTGCCAATTAGTATGGCAATTTAAAAGTAGGGTGATTGATTGGTGGCTTGAGGGCACTCACTCTGCCTTGTGAACTTTTTAGTCTTCTCAATTTTCTTTTTTAACTTTGATTTTCACTTTTTAACCTGTAAATTTTAACCTTATTCTATTTTTCACTGTGCTTTTAGAAATGTATTTATATTATTTTATTATGTTGTTGTAAACCACCCACTTAGGTGAGGTAAGTGGTGTAGAAATCTAACAAATAATCTTCAAAATCTTATGCAAATCATGTACTACATTAAATAATTCTATCAATAGCAAGGATATTCAGTGCCCAGTCAAAGGGACAAATTAAGCCAAAAGACATGGCTTACAACACATATGTACTACAATTTAACTCTCCATCATACACTGCCCTTCAAACAGGTTTGGTGGCTTAACATGTTTAATTTTCAGTTTATCAGCACACAAAGTCAAAACAAGCAGTAAATTTCATTACTGAGGTACAAATAGTGCACAGAATAACAACATATGTTCATTATTTTAACATATTGTGCAAACACAATCACTGACCAATAATTCCTTGTGCAATATTGGGTCCAAATCTATAAACTTAATAGCTGGTGAGTACTAAAGAAAAACTTACAGTCTACTTACAGCCTGAGTTGAAACAGATGAGGAGTTATTCAAGGTAAAATTTCATGAAGTAATAGCACCTACAGATTGGACCATCTTAGAACAACTTTTAAAAAGCCAGTGATTTCATATTAAAAATGTAGACACACTAAATATGTCTTTAATTCTTTATTATGGAATATACTTTACTACTCTAAATTTCAATCCAGAGATACAGAATTTAGTAGTCAGTAAATATTGAGAAGACTAAATCTACAAACTGCAGAACAGCAAATAGCTAATAATAACAAATGCCAACCTATTTTAAGTCATATCACAGATACATACACTTTGTGAGGAGACTAAAACAGAACAAATATGCATTTGAATTACAACACACAAAGTCATGCTCTGTATTAAGTTCAAGACTGAGCAGAATTTTAGTTACAAAGCAGCACATAATTAGATAGGCAATCCCACTAAAGTCAACATATTTAAGCAGATTAGAATTGTGTTCTATAAATGAAGTTACAAAATACAACCTTAAAAATCTAGGTTTTATTCTGTTTCCAGTTTATTAGGGGTAAACTAACAACCAGCAAAATGAAATTATAAGTAAAATGGTAAAATATAAGTTTTAAATACCAAGCATTCTCTGTACTACAGTAATATTATCAATGATCATTAAATATTTTGAAATACAAACTTGGCCTCAATCTCAGTTATTACTGGAACATCTGTTCACATGCAGTGTGCTTGTAAGAAATGCTTAAAGATATGATTTATTTATAACATTGGTATATTTGTTTAAGACTCTTTTGTCTAAATAAGAAAATAGAGTTGTCCTTTTCAATTTTATTAAGACAATTTTATTCAGTCTTGAAATCATCTTGATGTGTCAAGAATTCAGTTCTTAATAGTCAGCCTATACTGTCACATCTCATGGGCACAAGGTTGGGGAAATTGATTATACAAAATGATCCACCATATTAATTCTTACTATACAAGTAACAGTTTTTCAAAATAGCTTTTTTATATCTCAAAATCATTGTTGAGTATGAACAATACCAATTATTTTAAATAGTATTTTCACATAAACTATTTATCAAACTGAATGCTGCCTATTACTAACATCTAAAGACTCTCAAGTTGCTTATCCCCAAAACTAGATTAGGATCTTATGTCTCTCTGCAACTAACAGAGGATATTTATCAAATTTTAAAACATTATAAAAAGATTCTGCCTGTAGCAAACTAACATGAAAACAATTTCAGAAGCTGAATTCACAGATAATCTATCTACAACCTTTCTATCTACAAAAAATAGGATTGCTTATACGTCTATAATTATCTAATAGAAAGCCAACACTTTTCAGAAACTAAATGTCCAGCATTCTTTGTATCTTCAACAATACAATGTTAAAAAGCAAAACAATTTGTATGTTGTAATCAAAACACCCTGAAAAATTTGAAATGCTAACTGAAAATTAGCATTTCCTATTGTGCATGTTTGTTATAATACAGCTTTTAATTATAGTGATATGCAATTTTTGCTATACAACCCCAACATCAATTAACATATGTAACAAACAAGCAATCATATCATACTTTACTGGGACTTTCAAACACTTCAAGTGAAGCTGAAATCCATTTAGGAAAAAAATCACAGAAAATGCAGTCATGTTAAAGCAGAATTACTCCCTAAGGATTCAAAAAGTACACATGTAGAAATAAATTATATGCAGTTTTTAAAACGTAAGCTTTCTTATTGTGCACTCTGATCTACCAGTCCTAAAATAACTTTTTAGGAATCAAGTTCAATAGTAAAAGATACATTGTGTATAATTTTACTGCATGAAATTGACATAACTTTCAGGTGAGTTATCTAAGTATGAAAATATACACACTACTGTTCTACTTATTCATCTCTTTTTCTGAACTCACTAGATATAGTGGTGAAAAAAATTCAGTTCCTGATCACTATAAGTATTCTAAATAGAAATTTTATTTCACTTGCCAAATTTCTCACTTATATATATATATACACACAAGATATTTGCTTTGTCTAAAGAAGGATAAGTCCACATATTTACATAAATGTCTTAGAAGCACCTTTCCATTTCAAATAATTTATTTTCTATATCGTGTGTGTGAATGTACATTTTCTCCCATTCTTATACATCAAGTATTCAAATTGATTGCCAGTCTGATCAATAACTACCTAGCAACTATTAATATGTGTTACATATATTTATCATTTCCAATTCATCAGTGAATGAGAGAGGGATAGTCTCCTTCCCTCTGCAGTACTCATATATAACATGTATAACATCATAGTGTCTGTTTCAGAGGTCTGAAAGACCATATAGAGTAGATTTTGGGAGGGAACAAGATATAACAGGGAAGTGAAAAGGATAATTGCCACTAGTGTAAAAATTAATCTTGCCCTTATTCTTCAAATAAACTCATATAACTTAGTATAAGAAATTAATATTGTTACTTTGAACCAGCCTAGCTAAAACAGAGATATGCCAAGCAAAAATCATAGTTGCTCCTAAATAGTCAAATCAAAAAGTCAAAGTTGGTAAAGTAACCCCTGAAAACAAGGACAAATTCAGATCAAGTAAAAAAAAAAAAAAAAACTAAGAACTAATTAGAAGGATCTGGGAAAAGCAGCTATTTCATAGTTTCCAGGAGATAATATGTAAGTATTTCACTATCAGTCTTTAACATTAAGACTGCAATAAAAATAATGTATGTATTTTATAAAACTGTAGTACACCCATTTCCATTATTTTCTGATGCAATACTGGCAAGTACACAAACATAATTCAGAAAATGTTTATTCAGAAGCATGTACTCTTAAATCCAGTAAAATTTATTATCTAAGATATTATTTTAGGATTGCATATATAATAAAGAGATACCTGTTATTCCTCCAGAGTAAAGCAATTCATTCTTAACATATATTCCTTCTGTAATAAGCCTATAATTTCAGGCTTAACTTTTCTAAATAGAAAATATAAAAAATATGAAAAAATTAATTCTATGTAGACTGTGTAGAATTTAAAAAAATCATTTTTATTCAAGCGCTTTCCATTTTCTATCAATAATTTATCTCAATAAAGTTTAAAAACTAGATTCTTTATAAACAAATATTTGAACTACCATTGTAATACTGAAGAAGCTACTTAGATAAGCAGTGAAAATATTTCAAATTAAAAAAGGAAAAGTTCAGTTGCCATGACTCAACTTCCACCCAATATGGTTTTATTTTGACTCAGTATATTGTACAAACCCCTTATGTTTTCATATGTATTGCAAACTCATACTATTGTGTTTTAATAAATAAGGCAAATTAGGCCTTATTTAATTACATGAATGAAACTATGTTTGCTTTGATGTAAATGCCTAAGTTCATTTAAAATCAGTGCACAGAAAATAGTATAATTGTAAAATGCTATGCAGAAAAAATAATCTATTCAGAGACATTTCCCACTAAATTTAATAATAATTAGTGACAAGTAAATATATAGTCATGGTTGTTTCTGTCTGCTTCTCCATTACCTGGGTTTTCACATAATGTACATATAATCAACAATATACACCAAACACTCCATAGGTATCTATTTTCAAAAGATCATTGTGTTAGTTTGTTGAAACAAAAGCAAAGTCCTGTGTGATCCTTAAGACCAGCCAATGTATTATGGGATAATTTTTGATGACTAAGGCTCACTTCATCATACATGCAGTTTAATCTTAGAAAGCAAACTATACATTTATGTTTGGTAGTATATTATACATACAATTTATATAAAATAAATCATATACACATATATGGTTTTCTTTCAGGATAATATTCTATGCATCTAATGAACAAGACTACAGTAAATAGAGACCTAATTCTGCAATAAATGTACCAGTAGGCATTATACACATTTTCATTGTTTTAAACAGAATGCAATGAATATTTTTATATGGGATTTTGAAGCAATGTACTCTAAAAGTATGCAATAGAGGAATGCAAGACTCAAGGCAGAGTTTGGTTCCTCAAATATTAAGGAATCCCTAACTTTTAAGCAACACTCAAATTAATTATTATAACTGCTGATAATTTTATTTCATAACACACTATTTATTGCTTTAATATTGTGTTGCACATTGTGTGAAGTAGACAGAATATATTTAAATGCATTTTAGTTTTATTGCAAATTGTGGAACCCATTCTGGATAAATAAAGCTTATGCTATTAAAGGTAAAATGCTAAACCAGAATACTTCTCATCACCCACTAATCAGCCTCTAGTCGAATTATTGCCTCCATGGTGCAGAGATCAGTGTACTTAAAACTACTTTGTTACTAGGAAAAAAAGAAAACAGTCCGAGTTTCTTAACTGGCCTTCTCAAACCCTTCTGTTCTTTCATTAGTTGTTCAACAAAGGCATTTAAAGTCCCCTCAAGATGTACCAATGCTTTGGGGGGGGGGGCGACCCTGAGGGAGAACTCACCACCGTAGTTAACAGGGTGGGTCACTGAGCGCAGCAGACCATGCAGACAGTCCTGCAACGTGAGGCGCATGTGAAACAAGGGACAGCGACTGCCCTTTATATTCCACCAGGAGCCATTCAGGACAGAGCCCAGCCATTCTCTCCAGCATCCTGCCCATCCCTTCATGCGATACCGGGGCGGCGGGGGAGGGGGGAGGGAACCACGTGCATCACCCAACTACCGAGCCTGCAGAGCCAGGATGCTAAGATGAGCCCCACGACCTCCCCCCAACTTCATTCTCCGCTCCACTCGCCTTGTACACTTGGGGAGCTAAAGCAGCGGCGGCGTCCAACCGGCTTTCCAGGGATAACGAAGCAGACCTGGGACCAAGCGGAGAGCTTGGCCGGAATCACCTTTCTTCACCCCAGAGGAGGAGGAGGAGGAAGCGGCCAACAGGATTGGGAGCAAGTTCGAGAGGACCGAGGCTCCTCCACTCGGGGGCTTCTGAGGCGCGCACCGCTTGACGTTCCAGGACTGGTCACCGAAGCTTTCGTCGCCTCAAGGCTTCTGGGAAACTCAGCAGCAGCAGCAGTGGTGTGTCCTGAATCGCTTCCCGCGGAGCAGCCGCTGCCGCCTCCACCACAGCGCTACCCGCCGCTTCCCCCGGGACCGGTCCGGCCACCCCCGGCCTTGGAGGGGGAGGCGGCCAGAGGGTCGGGCCGCGGCCCCAGACCGGCTCTCGTTTTCATACACTCCCGAGTTACTGCCGCCGGTGGTGCTAGGGCCCCAACCAGGCAGACGGAGCGCGGAAGCGGCGCCGGACGGCCAGGGTCAGCGCCGCTCCCGCCCCGCACCCAGGCATGTGGGTAACTAATTCTCCGTGCGGGCTCCGGTCACTCCGCAGGACGGATTCTGAGGGACGCGGAGAGCCGCTTCTGTCCCGGAAGGAAAGATAGATAACACGGAACCACGAGATGGTCTGCCCGGTAGTCCAGAGCCGCTTATTTGCTGTCCCTCGCATACAGCCAGCGGTGGGAGGGAGGAGGAAAAGAAGGGACGGCCCGTCTACGGCGGCGCAGGTAGATTACATAGATCGTAGCCTGGCAACAGGAACCTTCTACCCGCCTCCCACGGACGCGAATTAATGACGTAAAGAGGTTGAAAGGCTGAGTGCCTTCGTGGAGGGGTTGTGTAATCCCGGACGCGGGGATAAATCATTGAGGCGGAAAAGCCTGGCCCATTATTTGGGCCCATTATTTGGGCGTGCGCAATCGCAGTTGACGAATTAAACAAAGAAGTTGGAGTTCGGTAAAGAGGGTTACTTCATTAATAAAACAGCAGTTGTGGCTAATCAACATGGAAAATAGCAGTAGTTGGTGGGGAGAGCCGGATTTGCCAAACAGAAACTTGATATTCAGTTGGTTCTGCTCTGATATAATATAATAGACAGTGGCTATACTCCTTGACAGTACTTACTGTGGTTAATTCTCCGTTTATTCAAGCAGGGCTTTTTGGACTCACACAAGTAAGCTCACTGGTGGATTCACTGTACCGTAAATGAGGCATCCTAGGTTCAATTACTTCCTCAGCCATGGAACTAATTTGTTATGTATATGCAGTATGGTATTCTTTGTTCTGGGTTATGTTGTGTGAACCCAGCCATTGTTGGCATACTATAGCCAAACCAATAATGGTTCACAAATGATTCTGTAGTATGTTGTATGAATTTAAGTGCCAAATGACTTGAACCACTAGCTTCCATCCCACATCAATCTGTTAAAGATTTGATTTTGAAAAAGAACAAGGAATGAGAAGTTAACAACATAATGCTAAAAATAGATTTCCCCACTTCAGGTATTGCTACAGGCAACTAAGGTTTTTATTTCAAAATCACAATCTTAACTAAGAACTTTGTGACTATTCCCATACCATTGTAAGTGCTAACTGGGGCTGCTAGATTTTCTTAATTAAGAAAATGCTGAGTGATTGAAACTTATAATCCATAAAGTATAGCTTACATCAAGAAGCATATTTTGACTTTTATGTGAATCTTGTCTATGATCTGCTATTTAAAATGTTCCCATTCTTGCTCTTAAACAAGCTATATTTAACATATATGGCTAATCTGGTGAAATTGAGGATTGCAGTCAAATAGCAAGATTTTTGACCCATTTGCTGCAGCATCTAATAAAAATACAGTTTTCCAATTTTTTCCAATAAGGCTGTGAGAAAACATTTGCTGATTATTCATCTAAATAGCAGAGAATGTTTTAGCATTCAGAAGGCTCCTTGCTCAGCTTCTAGCATTGCTAGTGTTAAAAGGAGCAAATGATAAAGGAAAATCTCTACCTGAGATCTCTACCTGAGACTCTGGGAAGGTTTTGTTGGAGCAAACACTTTTGAGCTACGATAGGCAAATAGTGTTACATGTTATAAACAATTTTGTGTAAAGCTTTTGATCCATTAAAATTTGCTACTATAATTAATGAGCAAAATTTCTTCCTACCTACTAACTTCACTTATTCTGACCTTTGCAAAATCAAAAGGAGGTGGTAGCATCTTTTCACAAATTTTCTTCAAAGGCATAAGCTATCATGAACTGTAGCTACAGCTCACTTGACACTTAATGCAATTTCTGATTTTTGGCACCATAGCTTGACACGTGGCTGTCTTCCTACAATGTCTACAAGATTGAAAATGCTTCCCAGGTATGGAATCAATCGCTTTAGCTAAGCAAAAGACTTAATACTAACTTGCACACTGATAATGACTGAGAAACACTGGTCAAGCTATAAACCCAGTGCAGTCATGTCCAAGTAAAGAAAGCATAAAGGAATCCCCTCAGTCATGCTTTTAACAGTCATTTTAAAATTCAAGTCTTAAATAGGTAAAAGAACTGCAAGAAGTGGTGACTGAGGCAAAATGAACATTACCATCTCCCCAAGACATAGAAACTTGGACATTCCATAAGAGCTAAAAGCAAGTCAAGGTAACATCGAATCAGAAAAGGACATGAGATTCAAGGGATGGTTTGGGAAGATACAGTGAAATAAGTTCAGCACTCTTATGGGACTTTTAATGTGTGTCTGCACATTAAATGCTTTAATGTCTCTGAGATTTTAGTATCTGCAATCATTGTCTCTTGATTTTTATTTATTGTATGCATGCCCGGTGGATTGTATGTGTTGGGGAGACGTTTACTTTGGAAGATTGTTATATCAAGAGTGTTATAAACAAGATCAAAGCAGTAAACCATTGTATTGTCCTTCTCAAGAACATCTCCTTTTTATAATTCTATGGGAGAGTCTTTTTAAGGCATTTTCTATGACTCGCACAGCACTATACAATTATCTAGGATTATGTTCTTCAGTAGTGATGGTTTTCACAGGAAACTGCTAAAATAGAAGGGAAAAATTATGTTGTCCCTGTTTTTATTTTTAATAAAATTTATAATTTTTATTATCTTGCTCTGCCCCAAGCAAGGGAAGCATGTTTATTTTAGCACCCACCTCAAGCTCACACTACATTTGTAAGAGAGTATTGTAGACTTTTCTTCACTTTTATCAGTCTTGATCAGGGGTCTTCAAACTTGGCCCTTTTATGACTTGTGGACTTCAACTCCCAGAATTCCTCAGCCAGCATGCCTGGCTGAGGAATTCTGGGAGTTGAAGTCCACAAGTCATAAAAGGGCCAAGTTTGAAGATCCCTGGTCTTGATGTTCTTTCTTTTGCTAATACAAACTGTAGGATCTCTATCTGCCCCACTTGCAAGGGTATAAGAGGGACAGCACCAAGGAAAAATACTGTGAAAGGAGATCAATGTTGGCAGCCATAAAACTATCAAGCAACTACCAAGGCAGAAATATGGGCCAGAGAATGCATAAAATCTTGAGGATTTCTGGGAGTGAGGATTATACTTTTCCCCTTACCATTACAGCCTCGTCTTTGTTTTTCAGCATGCTTGCATATTTTTGCCACTAAATATTGACAAAGCTGTAATTAGAATCTGAACAAACAAATCACATCCAGGTTTGGTACTTCTTAGGATGAGAAAAGGGGACCAACTCATTTCCCCAGAACCTCAGATTAAAACTGAATTTCCAGAAAAAAGAGAAGGGCAGGTAAAAAAAAAAAAACATGCATGAGATCTTTGTTCTAAGAACAATGGCTATTTCTGTAGAAAATGGTATGCATTCTAACCTGGGTTAACATTATATTATTTCTCAAAGGCAAATAGTACTAATATTATTTATCTGTGCAGTGTAGTAAATTCTGTGTAATTTCAACTTTTGTCAATTCTCACAGAATTGTAGAAAGATAATTTTACTTATAATTTCATAGTCTGGTTATAAATTGCATCATCTCCAGTCTTGCGGGGAGAAATTTACACAACATACAGATCAAGAATGGCTTCGTGTTCCATATGAAATGAACCACATTGTAGTCTGATGCCATTTGTCACTTAAATAGTGGTCAATACTAAAATAATTGAAATTTCCTAGTACTTTCAAAACCAGCCTTATGCACAGGTGCATTTCAGTAACTCAATTGCAGGGAAATAGGTGAATGAACCTCTGTTGTGGAACAATTCCTGACTGGAACACCTATAATTTCATTATCCAGTAACATTGAATAGCTAGCTGGTGACAAAAGAGTTCATTTCTACCCATAGTTTTAGGTGAATTACTTAATTTTAAGGGCATCTGCAGGAAACAGTAAGGGGGAGCAAATGATGAAATGTGAAGGGTATCATGCAAATACCACAACAAATGTATCTTTCTAAGTGTCAGGATTTGAGTGATGTCACTACACATGCTATTTTGGCATCATCGTGGCTTTTGTGGCTTCAGTGCTTCATATTTCATATCCATGGAACATAGTTATGTTTATTTAGAAACAACATTATAATGGCACCCCTCAATCTAATGCTAAGTTTGCCTGATGTATTTATACTGGGGACTGTTTAATATTGGTAAAGTATAATAAATTCCCATTCACAAACTTTATCTTCATTTTGCAGATTGCCTGGCAATGGCTGAACCTCTTTCTATTCAATTAACATGCTTAAAAGGTGTTGCTTAGTCTATTAACAATTCAACATGGAAAAATTATACTATACTGGAAGACAGACTAATGCAGAAATGCTTAGGACCATTTGTTTGCAGAAATGAAAAAAAAATCTATATAAAGGAAAAGAAAAGAAATTCCGGGGTAAAATAAACATTTCTAGTCAAGGTGATAATGCCTTCTCACCAAAAAAGCACTGTATTAGATTGTATTGTTTTTCATATATGGCAAGCCCTGTCATTATATCTTAAATCAGATTTTTGCTCCTCTACCTACCTTTTTAATAAGAAAAAAACTTAAGTGACAGCTAGAAAACAGTTTCAATTTCTGCCAGTTTTTTAATATTTTATGCTGCATTTTTTGCCCAGAAGCATACTTAGTTCATTTGTTGTTATTTTTTGTATTTCAGGGCAAATAAAATAAGATTCTTCAATACTTTTCATATTATGGCTACATAAAATCTGATTAACATGGACATGCTAATAGGAAAGAAAAGCTTCTATTTCTTTAAAAGGAGATAATGGCATATTTGACTATGAATTCTGCAAAAATGGGTAAATTTAAATATAAAATTGTGATATCACAGTTTTTCATATTAAAAAGTGGACTAGAATTCCTTGAAAACAAATAATGTAAAATTAATTAAAAACACTGAAAACAAAAATAATTCAACAATTATGTTAAAATCTTAAAAGAATTTTAAAAACTATGAAGCTGTAAAAAAATGAAACAGGCCAGTTCAAAAAGAATTGCAACACCAGTTTCAATAAGAGAGAAAAGTTTAAATCTGTGACTCCCCAGCTATTGCTATAATACAATTCACTGGGCGTCTTATCACAGACCATAGAAGATAGACTTTCTGTGAATCACCGCACAGCCACAGATTTGAAACTGATGAAATATCATGAGCAGAAGTGATGGGGCTTTTGAATGTCAGCTAATAAGCTATGCATTTTCCACTAATACTTTAGAAAAATTGCTACAGATATTCCTGGATGCATTTGATTTTGATTTTTCTTTGCCCTTATCTTTCACGCAACACATCCATCTGCCCCAGCTTTATCTTGCACAAATATCCGGGGGGGGAGGGGGGGAGAGAGGCAGGGTAAATACTATGAAAGCTGTCTGATAGCTTGCCAATTTTGTTATTGACTGTCTCCAGTTACTGGCCAAAAATATTGGGTCAAAAGCTGTCTTCAGGCAATAAAGCAGGGGTGTCAAACTGCTGGCCTGTGGGCTGGATGCGTCACGCAGAAACTGCGCCCACCCCATTGCCGGCAATGGCAAAACAGTCCCGATACATTGCGCGACATCACGTGACATCGTGAGTTTGACATGTCTGCAATAAAGGATTAGGCATCTTATCCATAGTGACATGAATATTGGATGTTGGCATATCCAATTCTCACTAACTCAAAAATCTTACTTAACAAACCACAACAATTACAACAAATTAAACAATTCACATAATATATGCAGGCATTTCTACTAACTATATGAGTGACCGGAAGAGATCCACATATTTGCAAAGTTATGCTAGTGATATTAGTGAAAATTAATAGAAAACATTGATCCTAGGTAACATTCCACAAGTGGCAAATTTATGGTTTACATCACGCATGTCAAACTTGTGACATCATGTGACGTCGCGTGAAGTATCGGGACTTTTTCTCCCATTGCCGGCGTCGTTTCAGCATGACGCATCCGGCCCGTGGGCCGGCAGTTTGACATGCCTGGTTTACATCGTCCCTTTTGTATCTTTCTTAATACTTGCAAGTGTATTCAAGGACTAAAATAATACTTACTGCTCCCTATTGTTTAGTTGCTGAAAAGGCTAGTTTTTGCATATCAAAAGAAAAAATGGCTTTGGCTAAAAAGACCATCATTTCCTGAACTTCAAAAGGAGGTATGGATGCCATGCTAAAATGTCTAAAATTCCAAGTATCACTAATACCTCAGCTGCATTTGGTCAACGCTGGGAACAATAGAGATTTGTAAGTATTTGATGTGATGTACTCACCTAGGTAAATCTCGGATGAAGTCCAGTTGCTGTTCCCTGAACTATCTAATATAGCCCAGACTTCAAAGGTATTATAATGTATAGGTAGTTCTTGATTAATGTCACTCTGTTTAGTGATCATTCAAATATATGACAGCATTGAAAAAGCAGCTTTATGACTAGTCCTTGAACTTATAGCTGTTGCAGTGTATCTGTGGTCATGTGGTTGCATTATCCCTTGACTCCATGGAACTGACATCATAAGTTCAGCAGGGTCATATGATCTTTCACTTAAGACCATATCATTTAGTAACAGAGTTGCTAGTCCCAATTGCAGTTATTACTGTGAGGACTACCTATAAATATAATACATTGTAGTACAGTAGTCTGGATTTTGCCAAAACATTGATAAATTGATCAGATTCATTTCTCCTCAGGTGATAGCACTGCTGAAGAACAATTACAGATGGGGGGGGGGAATCCTCTGGCTCATAGATACAAACTGAATATCCACCAGCTGAAAATTTGATTTTTCAAGGAGACTGTAATTCCTTATAGCAGAGGCTGAGTAGCATTTCTTGTAACAAAAGCCATTATGTTCCTTTACTGGGAAATCAGACAAGGTTTGAAGGATATCACTACCACAGATTCTTCTCTGTATTGATTGGGAATTCGGACATTTGGAGGACATCTGGATGGAAAGGGTGATTCACATGCATCATTCCAGCCTAATGGATACAGATACACACTACCAGCTATCATCTGATTACACTAGAAGGCTGGTAAAAATGATTCCATTCCCAAGAGTAGGATTTATGAAGGGAAATTTTCAAATTGAAATGATCTCTTACATTTTTAAGAATTCATCTGAAAGATTTTGGCTAAGGATCTCTTCCTCACTACCCACTCCCCTTGGCATCAGATGCTAAACATACTATATTGTACTTATCCCAGAAAATAGCTGGCTGTTTTCTAAGAAATGCTGAATTATTTATGTAGTTCATAATTCTTCTATGACTGTGGTTACTTCAGATGTTGGCCTTGCATTGTTCCAGCTTTTAAAAAATTTAACAGCAACAATAAAAAGAAAGCTCTCCCAAGTCTGTTTCTTCTGCCACATTGTTATACATCATTATTCAAAAAGATGTTTCCAATTATTTACACTGGCTTCTAGAGCAATACATGCAGCCGTGCTGTACTTTTCACCACATCAGTTTAAAAACGAAAATAGTTATACCCAGCTGACTTTAAACTTGGAATGGATAAAGCAGGTTTTTATCTGTATGATATCTATTTTGCATGTAGTCAATTATTGCAGTCATAGACCAGTACAAGTAGAGTGGATTAATGAATGAATGAAAATGTAATGTGTGTGTGCATTCTATCTTATTGAAGATAAATTAAAGTTTAAGAAAAAGTTAAAATACATTTGTAAAAGGACCTAAGTGATATCTGTAAGTGAGCTCCAGGTTGCAGCCTACATTTACATGTAGTCATTGTATATTTTGAGCGATGTGGTGGTCTATTAGTGAAGACACTCACCTCCCATTCAGAAGGTTGAGAGTTCAATGCTAGGTAGTGGCAGATGTTTCTCTCCTAGAGCGTAAAGGAAAAAAAAATCTGCAAACTCTGTGTGGTGTCAGGAAGGGCATCCGGTCAATAAATGCTCAGCTCCATCCAATTGCCCCAGCTCTAATCCAAATTAAGGGATTACGGGTGGTCATAAAAAGAGTTTATTGTATGTATGTTTCATCACATTTCCACAAAATTCTGCAAATTGAACAAAGCATGGTTTCTATACCCCTTTCCAACCTCTCAAAAATAGCTCCGTTGAAGCTCACCTGACTGAGAATGGGTGGGGGCTAAAAATGGAGCACTCAGCAACATTCTGAGGTGCTACTGAACTGCCACCTTCCATACAGAAGCACTGGCAACATTTTTTTCTAGGTTTTTTTTTCTTTTGATTCTTGCCTGGGCCATGACCTTTTTTGAATTTGGTCTTTCTTTTGCTCTTTTCCCTCACATAAATTTGGTCCTGTTCTGCTTAGAGGTAATTACCTTGCTGATAAATATACATAGTGCTGGGCTCTCTATGTAATTTTTTTCAACATTTTACCAGGCTGGAAAGAAGGACTATAGAGCATGTTTTATTCAACCCTTTTGCCTTGGCTGCATCATCAGAAGGGAGGAAAAAGGATGGTTTGGGAATGAAACAGTCAGCAAAATGTGACTTGCTGCCTTTTCCATTAAAGATACATGACAAGAGATTTTTTTTCTAGATTTTTTCCATACAGTTTCTGGCTGGATCTATCCCAATTTTGAACTTGACTGTCTTTTGCCAGATTACCCTGACATACCATTTGATCTTGTTCTGGTTTTGGAGTTATCCAGTTGATAAATAATCAAAACACACCCAGTACAGAATTCATTTCCAACGTTCTGTTGGGCTGGCGGGAATAAAAAGAAAGGCAATGTGTATTTTCATATGTATTCCCTTAACATAATTTTTTAGCTTATATTACAATTTAGTGCAATATACACATCAAGATCTGATCACTAGGGGAAAGAACATTTCTGCCAGGTTAAGAAGAATGCAAAAAAACAGATATAAAAATCGTGATTACATTACATTATTCTCTGCCATGATCATTCTAGACATTCAAATCTGCAATTCTACCATACCAAAAGGACCAAAATAGCAAGCAGGATTTGAGTGTAATTTCAGGTCTATTCTTCCTAAAGTTATACAGAATACAGGTAGTTCTTGACTTACAACAGTTCATTTAGTGACCCTTTGAAGTTATAACAGCACTGAAAAAAGTTATTTATGACCATTTTTCACACTTATGACCATTGCAGCATCCCGTGATCACATACTTGACAAAATTAGTGGACCAGAGGAATGCTGTGGATATAATTTACTTGGACTTCAGTAAGGCATTTGATAAAGTAGATCACAACCTACTACTTGACAAGATAGAAAAATGTGGGTTAGACAGCATCACCACCAGATGGATTCATAGCTGGCTGACCGGCCATACTCAGCGTGTGGTCCTCAATGGAACTGCATCTACATGGAAGTGTGTAGTGGGGTGCCCCAGGGCTCTGTTCTGGGCCCAGTGCTCTTCAACATCTTCAACGATTTGGACGAGGTGATAGATGGGGAACTCATCAAATTTGCAGACGACACCAAGCTGGCAGGAATAGCCAACACTCCAGAAGATAGGCTTAAGATACAGGAGGATCTGGACAGACTTGAACACTGGGTACTATCTAACAAAATGAAATTCAATGGTGAAAAAAGTAAGGTTCTACATTTAGGCAAGAAAAACCAAATGTACAGGTACAGTATAGGTGACACCTTGCTCAATAGTAGTAACTATGAGAGCGATCTTGGAGTCC